>AWOL01S0020145.1:15919-43624 GCA_000715115.1 Nicotiana otophora
TGGGAGCCCAACTACGAAGTCCATGGTGATCCCCTCCCAATTCCACTCTGGAATGTCTAATCTCTGAAGCAAGCCACCCGGTCTTTGATGTTCATACTTAACTTGCTGACAGTTGAGACACCGAGCCACAAACCCAACTATATCCTTCTTTATCCGCCTCCACCAATAGTGTTGCCTCAAATCCTAGTACATCTTCGCGGCACCCGGATGGATGGAATACCGTGAGTTGTGGGACTCCTCAAGAATCAACTCTCAAAGCCCATCTATATTAGGCACACATGTACGACCCTGCATCTTCAACACGCCGTCATCACCAATAGTCACATCCCTAGAATCACCTCTCCGAACCCTATCCTGAAGAATGAGTAAGTGGGGGTCATCATACTGACGCTCCCTGATACGCTCATAAAGAGAAGACATGGAGACCATGCAACCCAATACCCGACTAGGCTCCAAAATGTCCAATCTCACAAGCTAGCCTGCTAAGGCTTGAACATCCAATGCCAAAGGTCTCTCTGCTACTGGAAGATATGCTAAACTCCTCAAACTCTCCGCTCGGTGACTAAAAGCATCGGCCACCACATTGGCCTTCCCTGGATGGTATACAATAGTGATATCATAGTCCTTAAGAAGATCCAACCATCTCCGCTAACGCAAATTATGATCCTTCTTCTTAACCAGATACTGCAGACTCCGGTGATCAGCATAGATCTCACAATGAACCCCATACAAATAATGATGCCAATCTTCAAGGCATGAACAATGGCTGCCAACTCAAGATCATGGACATGACAGTTCTTCTCATGGGTCATCGACTGGCACAAGGCGTAGGCAATCACCCTATCCTCCTACATCAAAACATAACCAATGCCTATCCTCGAGGCATCACAATACACGGTGTAAGAACCTGAAGCTGATGGCAGAACTAACACTGAAGCTGTGGTCAAAGCAGTCTTGAGCTTCTGAAAGCTCTTCTCACATTCATCCGACCACCTAAATGGAGCACCCTTTTGGGTTTGGTCAAGGGCGATGCAATAGATGAACACCCCTCCACAAAGTGATGGTAATAACCCGCCAAACCAAGGAAGCCTTAATCTTTGTGGCTGAGGACGGTCTAGGCCAACTCTGCACCACCTCTATCTTCTTTGGATCCACCTGAATACCCTCACTCGACACCACGTGTCCCAAGAATTCTACTAAACTGAGCCAAAACTCACACTTGGAGAACTTTTCATAAAGCTTCTCCTCCCTCAATCTCTATAATACAATCCTAAAATGTTGAGCGTGCTCCTCCTAGCTACGAGAGTACACCAGGATGTCATCAATGAATACAACAACGAATGAGTCCAAATAGGGCTGGAATACACTGTTCATCAAATGCATGAATGTTGCTAGGGCATTGGTCAGCCCAAAAGACATCACTAAGAACTCATAATGGCCATATCGGGTCCTGAAAGCGGTCTTAAGAATATCTGAATCCCGAATCTTCAACTGGTGATAGCCGAACCTCAAATCAATCTTGGAGAACACCCTCGCTCCCTGATGCTAGTCAAATAAATCATCAATACGAGTCAAAGGATACTTGTTCTTGACTGTGACCTTGTTCAACTGCCTGTAATCAATGCACATCCTCATGGAACCATCCTTCTTCTTCACAAATAGAACCGGTGCACCCCAAGGGGACACACTAGGCCGAATAAACCCCTTATCAAGGAGTTCCTGAGGCTGTAATTTCAATTCCTTCAACTCTGTCGGTGCCATACGATACGGTGGAATAGAAATAGGCTGAGTGCCCAGCACAAAATCAATACTGAAGTCAATATCCCTGTCATGCGGAATGTCCGGCCTGTCTGCAGGAAACACATCTGAAAATTCACATACCAACGGAACAGAATCAATGGCAGGAGTCTCTACACTAACATCCCTCACAAACGCAAAATAAGATAGGCAACCCTTCTCAACCATACGTTGAGCCTTCAAATATGAAATCACCCTACTTGGTACATAATTTACAGAATCGCTCCACTCAACCCTCGGAAATCCCGGTACAACCAACATCACCGTATTAGCGTGACAATCTAGAACATCATGACATGGAGATAACCAATTCATACCCAATATCACATCAAAGTCAACCATACTGAGCAGCAAAAGGTCCACTTGGGTCTCCAGACCCCCAATAGTCACCACAAATGACTGATATACGCGGTCCACAACAATAGTATCGCCTACAGGAATAGATACATGAACAGATGAAACTAAAGGCTCACGAGGCATATCCCAAAAATGGGCGAAATATGAGAAAACATATGAATACATGGAACCAAGGTCGAATAATACTGAGGCATCTCTGTGACAAACTAAGACAATACATGTAATCATAGCATCTGAAGAAATAGCATCTGGTCTGGTAGGGAGGGCATAGAAACGGGCCTGGCCACCCCCTGATCTACCTCCCCCTCTAGGGCAACCCCTAGCTGACTAACCTCCACCCCGAACTGGCTGGGCGAGTGGTGAAGTAACTGGTGCTGAAGTTGAAGGCTGCCTCCTCTGCTAGATGGACCTCCATGACGAAGAGGACACTGCCTCCACATATGCCCAAACTCCTCACACTCAAAACAACTCCATGGTGCTGGTGGCAGGAACTGAAGAGAGCCCCAAGCACCGGGCTAACCAGTAGAAGAACCTAGCATAGAGGAGCCCTGAACTGGTAGAACACGGGACAAACTCTAAGCTGGAAGGGCACTAAGTGATGAGTGTCCCTAATGAGAACTGTGAGAACCATGGCCAGATGATGCACCACCGTGAAATGGCCGAGTTGACTGAGCCTGTCTGAAATGACGACCTCTACCGTGCTGAAACTAACCCCCAAAAGGAGCACCGCTGAATCCACCCTGACCACGAGGCCTCTTGGCCTCCCTCTCAACCCTCTCACGACCACGAACCAATCAATCTATTGATCAATGTCGACAACCTCATCAAAGGTAGCACCAGACACCCTCTCTCTAGTCATAAGCAACTATAGCTGAAAAGTGAGACCATCAATAAACCTCATTATCCTTTCCCTATCCATGGGAACCAACCAGATCGCATGGCGGGCCAACTCGGAGAACCGTATCTCATACTGTGTCACAGACATTTCACCCTGGCGAAGCCGCTCAAACTGCCTGCACAGCTCCTCTCTGCAGGATCGAGGCACGAACTTCTCCAAAAAGACCACGGAGAACTGCTGCCAAATAAGGGGTGTTGCGCCAATAGGCCTACGCCTCTCGTAAGTCTCCCACCATCTGAATGCAGCCCCGAAGAACTGAAAAGTAGTGAATGAGACCCCACAAGTCTCCAGAATACCAGTAGTACGGAGTATCCTCTGACATTTGTCCAAGAAGTCCTAAGCATTCTCTCTCTCTGTGCCACTGAAAGGTGGTGGCTGGAGTCTCCCAAACCGCTCCAACCTACGCAGATCATCCTCAGGCATAGCAGGAACCACATAATCCTATGCAGTTGTAACCAGTTGGCCTAGTGGTGCCTCCGGTGTCTGAAGTCCCTGAACAACCTGCTTGGGTGTGCGAGCGACGGGAGTCTGAGTGCCTCCCCCGGCCTGAGAAGTGGTTGCATCCGTTGAGATAGAGACCGCATGAGTAAGGCCGGTACACGCTGTCATAATCTGAGCCAGGGCCTCCTGAAGGCCTGGAATCACAATAGGCACAGGTGGCGCCTAAGCTAGGGCATCAACAACCGGAACCTGGTGCTGATCTGGGATAACCGATGGATCTGTAGGTACTGCCCCAGCTGTTGTACGGGCTGCACCTCTGCCCCTACCACGGCCTTTACCGCAGCCTCAGCCTTTCGCGGCCCTAGCTGGTGGTGTTGGTGGCTGACCCTCCTACCCAGTAGTATGAGTCCTCACCATCTGTGAAAGAATGAGACAACAGATGTTTAGTTACTAGAATTAACAGATTCGCACGAAAAGAATTCAAGAATGTGGAATTTTCCTAAAGGTTCTACAGCCTCTCGAAGATAAGTACAGACGTCTCCGTACCGATCCGCAAGACTCTACTAAACCCGCTCATGACTCGTGAGACCTATGAAACTTAGGCTCTGATACCAATCTGTCACGACCCAAACTAACCCTTGTCGTGATGGCGCCTATCGTGGAACTAGCCAAGCCAACTCATTTTCCAAAACAACCGATATTTTTATTTCAAGAAGATCTCAATGCTATTTAACATAAAAAAAAACCTTCGTAAATGAGTTTAAATCAAAACAAAAGTGCGGAAAAGAAAAGTCCGACATCGGGGTGTCACTAATCATGAGCATCTACTACAAGTTGTCTAACAATATCGAGAATAAAATAGTCTGGAAAATAGCTAAATACAAATAAAGGAAGATAAGAGGGAGAAGAATAGGGGTTGCGATCGCCAAGCAGCTACCTTACTATTCCCGAGAAAATCTGTAACCCGAATAATCAACAGCCGCTACCCTGTACAGCTACACCTGGATCTGCACACAAGGTGCAGGGAGTAACATGAGTACGCCAACTCAGTAAGTAACAACAATAAATAAAGCCTGATCAGCAGTGACGAGCAATAAAACATATAAAGTTCATATCAAAAAAATTCAGTAAAGTACAACATGCTTTAAAAATCAGTATTTGAATCCAATCATCTCGTTTAAACCCAGCTCCAGTAAAATCATTTAAAGATATTTTTCAACAGCTTTTCAAACAGAGGCTCAATGCAAAGATGAGCAAAAATGATAAAATCATAAACAGGCCCTCGGGCAAAACATCACTCATATGCAGCCCATCGAGCAAACCTCACAATCACTCCTGCCTCTCGGGCATACCTCACAATCACTCATGCCACTTGGGCATACCTCACAATCACTCATGCCTCCTAGTCACTCATCACTTAGCACTCGGCACTCACACTCAGTAGGTACCTGCGCTCACTGGGGGTATGTACAGACTCCGGAGGGGCTCCTTCATCCCAAGCGCTATATGAAGCCAAATCATGGCATAAATCACTCAGGCCCTCGGTCTATATCAAACATGTTGCGGCGTGCAGCCCGATCCCATAAATATCCTCACAAATCAGGCCCTCGGCCTCACTCAGTCATAAACCTCTAAAGCCACTTAGACTCTCAGTAAAAATAGGGTACTCAACCCAAAACAACATTTAAATGCATCAAAATAGAGTAATAAAACTGAGTTATATAGTTAATTGGTATAACCATGACTGAGTATAGATTTGCAATCGAAAACAGTGAGAGGATAGTAAGAAAAGGCCCCTAAGGGTCCAAACAGCACTGGCACAAGGCCCAAAACATGGCATTCAGCGCAATTTACAGAAACTCTTTCTTAAACATATAAGTATCATATAGTTTCAACAAAATATGCAATTTTACAGTTGCTACGGGACAGACCAAGTCACAATCCCCAACAATGCACGCCCACACACCCGTCACCTAGCATGTGCATCACCTCAAAATAGTAGAATGATACGAAATCCGGGGTTTCATACCCTCAGGACTAGATTTACAATCGTTTCTTACCTCAAACCGGTCAAATCTCTATCCTGCAATGCTCTTGCCTCTCGACTGGGCCTCCAAATGCTCCGAATCTATTCAAATTCAGTACAATAGCATCAATATACGCTAATGGAATGAATTCCATAAGAAAAACTATCAAATTAGCCCAAAACCCGAAATTGGCTCAACTCGGCCCCCGGGCCCACATCTCAAAATCCGACAAAATTTACAAAACTAGGAAGTTCATCTACTCACGAGTCCATACATACAAAATTTATCAAAATCTGACATCGTTTGGTCCCTCAAATCGTTAAATTATACTTCCAAAATCCCAAGCCCTAACCCCTCATTTTCACTAACTACATGATTAAACAAAAACCGACTTGAAAATGGTGGAAATGAACCAAATTTTGCGAAGGGTTCTATTTATGGTTTCTTCCCAGGCTTTTCGCACCTGCAAACAATTTCTTGCTTCTGCACCATTGCATCAGCGGTCCAAACAATCGCACATGCGCAAGTCACTTAAACACCCAGACTCTGCACCTGCGCTCCATTTTCGCATTTGCGACCACGCAGGTGCGGAAAATACTTCGCACCTGCGACCACTACCTGACTTTCTCACTTCTGTTTCTACGTCACCTATCCGCATCTGCGGACTCGCAAATGCGACCTATCCTACGCACATGCGGACCCAGCCTACCGTGACATTGTCCGCACCTGCGACCTCTTGTGCGCTTCTGCGGCCTCGCAGGTGCGGGAACTTTATCGCACCTGCACCTTCTGCCCAACTCCTCCAACCTCGCATCTGCGACATCCCGCTTGCTTTTGCGGGCTCGCACCTGCGATAAGACATCCGCAGGTGCGATTATGACAGCTAAGTTCCAACTTCAGCAATCCTCCAATATCCAAACTTGTTCCGTTAATCACCTGAAATCAGCCCGAGGCCCTCGGGACCTCAACCAAATATACCAACAAGTCATATATCAACTTACAAACTTAGTCAAACCTTTGAATCATTCAATACAATATCAAATCACCAAATTACCCTCGGATTCAAGCCTAAGAACTTCTAAACTTCCAAATTCGACATCCGATGTCGAAACCAACCAGACCACGTCCGAATGACCTCATATTTTGCACACACGTCACAAATGACACTACGAACCGACTCTAACTTTCAGAATTCCATTTCGACCATGATATCAAATTTTCTACTGCCGACCAAAAATCGCCAAATTTCCAATTTCGACAATTCAAGCCTAATTCTACCACGGACCTCCAAATTATATTCCAGACACACTCCTAAGTCCAAAATCACCTAACGGAGCTAATGGAACCTTCATAATTATTTTCTGAGATCGTTTATAGATAGGTCAATATTCGATTGACTTTTCCAACTTAAGGTTCTAAATAAGAGACTAAGTGTCTCATTCAACTCCGGACCCGGACTAACCAACCCGATACAACACAATAAAGCTAAATAACACATAAAGAAGCATAAATGGGAGAAACATGGCTATAACTCTCAAAACGACCAGCTGGGTCGTTATACTAAATTTCTGTACCATGAACGAGCTAAAGTTGGAAGTTTCCCTAATTTAATAATAACATTCTCATTATTATATATGTGTCGGAAATATATTTGTTCTAATTGTACCCTTCTAAGCTCGTCACTGCTTGCAACCCAAGGTTACTCTTGTTACTTATTGAGTACATTAGATCGGTTGTACTCATACTACACTCTGCACTTTGTGTGCAGATCCAGGTATATCTGGATGCGGTGATTGCTAGATTTGGTGCTAGTACCTTCTCAGAGACTATGAGGTAGCTGTTATATTGCCCGCAGACCTTGACTCTCCTTCTTTTCATTTTATTCAGTATTGTTCTTTTTCTCAGACAGTTGTACCAGTGTTTCAGACCATGTTGATATTTAGTAGCTCACGTACTCATTGACACCCGATTTTGGGATGGTTGTAGTAGAGTTTCAGTTAATTTTATCCTATATTTATGCGATTTTTCCGTTGTTGTGTTATTAAATATGTTCCATTCAATTGTTTTGTTGTTATGTGTATGTTGTCTTACCTAGCAAGTATGTTAGGTTCTATCATGACAGGTTGGAATTTTGGGTCATGGCAAGTTTGTATCAGAGCACTAGGTTACTTAGGTCTCAACAGTCATGAGCAGGTTTAGTAGAGTCTTGTAGATCTTTATGGAGATGTTTGTACTTATCTTCGAGACGCTACCAAACCGTTAGGAAACATCACTTTCTTGTACTCTTTTCGTGCGAATTTGTTGATTCCAGGAACTGAACTTATATTCTTCTATTCTCTTACAGATGGTGAGTACACGTGTGACCGGATCAGGCGGATGACCACTAGTACCACTAGTTAGGGCCGCGAGAGATCAGGGTCATGGTAGAGACTGAGGTGCGGCTCGTACCACAGCTAGAGCAGCACCTATAGAGCCACCCGTTTCTCTAGATGAGGAGCAGATACCAGATGTTGTTGAGCCTGTGGGACCAGCTCAGGCACCGGCTGTGCCCATTGTGATCCCAGGCCTTCAGGAGGCTTTGGCCAATATTTTGACTATATGCACGAGCCTTAATCAGGAGGTCTCGGTTCTGGCTGCACCAACCACTTCTTAGTCTGGGGGAGTTGCTCAGACTCCCACCCCCCATACTTTAAAGAAGGTAGCTCAAGGACTCTAGTCTCCGGGTGTACTACCAGCCCAGCCGGTTGTAGCTACTCGGGACCAAGTCCACCTATGAGTGATGAGGAGAAAAGGAGACTAAAGTTGTTTGGGATGCTTAAGGCTCCAAAGTTCAGTGGGGCCGAGTCAGAGGATGCTCAGGAGTTTATAGTTAGGTGTCGGCGGATCATTTGCACAGCAGGTATTTTGGGTACTACTGGAGTTTCATTCACTACTTTTCAGCTGACAGGGGTAGCCTACAGATGGTGGGAGTCCTATGAGTTGAGCAGGCCAGCCGGCGCTGCACCACTTACGTGGCATGAGTTCTCAGTTCTCTTCTTAGAGAAGTTTGTTCCACAGACTCGCAGAGAGGAGTTGCGTAAGCTGTTTGAGTAGCTATGCTAGGAGGGTATGTTAATGACTCAGTATGAGATGAGATTTTTGGAGTTGGCTCATCACACATTATGGTTGGTTCCAACTGAGAGGGAGAGGCTTAAGAGGTTCATTGATGGCCTTAATTATGGACTACATTTCATCATAACTCGATAGATTGCGACGAACGCGAGGTTTGATGAGATGGTTGATATTGCTAGACGTCTAGAGCTGGTTCGCACTCAAGAGAGAGAGGATATGGAGGCCAAGAGGCCTAGTAGTTCAGATGGTTTTAGCAGTGCCTCATTTGGAGTGCAGTCTCATCACAACAGGGGTCATCCTTATAGGACCGCTCAGATGGCTCGTCCAGTTCATCGTGGTGCATCAGCTAGCCATGGTGCTCGTCCTGGTCAGTCATCTTTAAGTGACCTCCTAGATCAAAGTTCATCCCATGCTCCATCAGTTCAGGGTTCATTTGTACCAAGTTCTTCTAGTGGTTATTTTGATTCTCGGGGTCTAATTCAGTCTCCATCGCCATTGTCAGATCGAGGTTGCTTCCAGTGTGGAGAGTTGGGGCATGTGAGGAGGTATTGTCCCCACCTTATGGGAGGTCCAGTTCAGCAGAGGGGTCAGGCTATGAGTTCCGCACCAGTTACATCACCACCCGCTCAGCCAGCTCGGCGTGGGGCTCAGGAAGTTCGGGGTCGCTCTAGAGGGGGAGGTTGATCTAGGGGTGGCCACGCTTGATGTTATGCCTTTCCCGCCAGGCCAGAGGTTGTTGCTTCATACATAGTGATCACATGTATTGTTTCAGTATGCCACAGAGATGCTTCCACATTAATTGATCCTAGTTCCACTTATTCATATGTATCATCGTACTTTTCTCATTTTTTGGTTATGCCCCATAATTCCTTAGTTATGCATGTTCATGTGTCTACGCTGGTAGGTTATTCTATTATTGTGGACCGTGTGTATCGGTCGTGTGTGGTGACTATTGGGGGATTAGAGATGAGAGTTGATCTCTTGCTGCTTAGTGTGGTTGATTTTGATGTGATTCTAGGCATGGATTGATTGTCACGATATCATGTTATCCTGGATTTTCATGTTATGACCGTGACATTGGTGATGCCGAGATTGAGTGGAGAGGTTCTCTAGACTATGTTCTCCACAGAATAATTTCATATCTGAAGGCCCAACGGATGGTTGGGAAGGGATGTTTGGTATATTTAGCCTTTGTGAGGGATGTTGGTGTTGATACTCCTACCATTGAGTTTGTTTCCGTAGTGTGAGACATTCCAGATGTGTTTCCTGCAGACTTGACGGGCATGCCACTCGACATGAACATTGATTTTGGTATTGACTGGGTACCAGGCACTCAACCCTTATCTCTTCCCCCGTATCGTATGGCACCAGCAGAGTTGAAGGAATTAAAAGAACAACTTTATGAGCTACTTGATAAGGGATTCCTTTGGCCTACTGTGTCACCTTGGGGTCCACCGATTCTGTTTGTGAAGAATGGGGATGGTACTATGCAAATGTGTATTGATTATAGGCAGTTGAACCAAATTACAATTAAGAACAAGTGCCTATTGCCGCGCATTGATGACTTATTTGACCATCTTTAGGGTGCGAGAGTATTCTCTAAGATTGATTTGAGGTCTGTGTATCACCAGTTAAAGAATCGGGATTTTGATATTCTGAAGACGACATTAAAGACCCGCTATGGCCATTACGAGTTCCTTTTGATGTCTTTTGGGTTAACCAATGCCCCAGCAACATTTATGCATCTGATGAACAGTGTATTCCATCCATATATTTATTCTTTTATCATAGTATATATGAAACATCATCAGCATAGTTAAGATCTGTAAATGACAAGGCACTGAAACAACAAGCCACTACGGGGTGGTTAAATAATCTTTGACTTAATGGCAAAGTTCCTAATGGGAAATGAAGCTTGCTATCGGACCAAAGATTATTCAATCATTCACAAGTGTTATTCCTCAAAGGAGTAAGACTTCTAGTGTTCCAATTCGCATACTTCGGATTCGAACACTGGGGGGGAATAGTATGAGAATACGATAACATGGTTGCCACAAAAACAGGGACTGCGAGACATGGGAGCAATAATATCTCATCGGGACCTGGGACTGCACAACTAACCCCGTAGAAACAAGTTGTACAAGTTAGCCACATGTATTGGCAATTTTGTTTTTTAGAAAATGAATGCTTATTTACTTTGAAGATAGAATGAATAAAAATGAAGTCCTTTTATTTTTATCTTGTTTCTTGACCAAACGATGAACTGATTTTATCATTTGAAAGTTAACTGAAAACGTCTAATGTTAGTGCCGTAAAGAACAAGAGACGTCCTCTTCAAGATCACCATAAACATAAGAGGCCCCTCTCTTATGAAACCTGTATAGTAAAGCCTTGGTTCCAGAAGAGTTTATGCCACCCAGAAGTTATCGGAAGAAAACATACCTGAAACCTTACTTAATTCGATACAAAATGAATGAACTTTGCGCAATGCTTAAACAAAAGGTCATTTTTATTTATCAAACATGCCAAGAGGCATAAGTACAAAAATACAAAAGGAAAACAAGAAAAGAAAAGAAAGCAAAAAGGCTAAAAAATTTTGCCATAGGAATCAGAGGAAGAGAGGCATATATGCCCCCGGGAGAAGTAGGCGGATCTGCCGCCGGCGCAGGATCTTGGCCATCATTGTTATTCTTTTTTGGATTCTCCTTTGTTCTCAATATCTTGGAACCGGCACTAGAAGAGTCAGTTACTTCAGGCTGAGCCGGGAGACGTTCTCGAGCAGTTAACTCCAGCGTTCGGACCTTGGCGATCTCATCGTCGATATCAATAATGCCCTCTTTGGCCTCTTCCAAGGTTTTCCTCCTCATATGGTACATAGAGTATGTTTTTTCAATAATGATGGAATCCCCTTGATGTTGAAGTTTTGCTTTAATCCTATCAACCTCGGTCAAAAGGTCATCCCGCTCTGATCTCATGGCACTGAGACTAAGATACGGATCATGGATTGTAGTTATGTGAGCCTTATTTTTTGCCATGATCTTCTTATACCAATCTTCCATCCGGGCTTGCTTCTCCTCGGCAGCATCATCCTCTTCATCTTTGGAGTTCAAAGCTACCTCCAAATTATTTACTCGTTCGATGGAGGAAGACTCACGCTCAATAGGAATGAGAGCAGCATCTTGAGATTCATCCCACCTACATTTTGTATCCTAAAGTTGTGCATGTAGCTGAGTGGCTTCTTGACTGTGAGCCATCACCTCTTGCTCATTTTGTTGCAACCGGACCGCAAGCTCGACCGCATTTCAACAGCCTTCGCTTCTAGCATGGGGAGGCACACTGGGAGTTGATTTCTCTCAACCAATAATTGATCCCTCTTGGACATAAGTCCCTCTTTGTCAATGATCAATATCTGAAGACCCTCGAAAGCAAGGAAGTTGGCCTGGGAAACAAAGATAAAAGTCAAAAACCATGTTGTAACAAGACAAATAGAAACAAGCAGTAAAAGAACAAGTACGGTATCGCTTCTGCATTGTGCATGACGTTATTCAACATACACTCCCCTGAAGGATAGTGTATTTTCTTCTTATCGTTTTCTAAAGCCAACAACTTCAGATAGTTGGCGAGCTCCACCAGCCTGGATATTATGTGACACTCTTTTGAGATCGAGAGAGAGAGACTCTTCCTGCCTTGGAGATCTACAGAAGGGGGTGAATAGTTGTGCCCCAAATTTCCATGGTCAGGGGACTAGGGAGGAGGGACATCCTTCTCTCGGATGTCTGCGGCCGGGAGAGGAGATGTAGCAGTTGCTAGTGATGAAGGCACAGTTACTGTGGAGGGAGATGAAGCCAATGGTGTTGTAGGTTGAGAAGCAACTGTGGTAGAGGCGGTGTTATTTGTTGGTTTCTCACCAACCAAAGGTAGAAGAGGCCTGATATCCAACCTCATAGGACCGAAAGCAACAATTGAACCAGAAATTGAGAATCAGCATTCTTCACTAAATCCATTTCTCCTAGAGCGCTTGGATCTTGCCTTCGATTGGGGTTTTAAGCTACCTAAATTGAGCATTCTGTTGAGATAATGAATATTGTTGTCTCCTATGGAGGGAAGCCTCTTCATCACTAGCTTCCCCGTCATCGTCAATAACCACAGTAGCTCCGGCTGGCTCGGGAGTGGCTTTCTATACTTTTTAATTTTTACCCCAGGCCGAGGAAGAATGCTGGCTTTTTGGTTGCTTGTTCTCTAGTCAGGGACTCCAAGAGGAAGCACCTACACCGGAAAGCAAACTCGAGGGTACCGGTCCGAGTGAGAGCCTCTTGAAACAAACTTACAACCTCTGTGGGATCGGTCAAAACATCCTCTTCAGACCAGGAAACAGAACCTTGCGGGAGCCCTGAATCAAACAAAAAGATAGGGTTAGCATATTTTCCTATCTATAAAGGCGGAATAAAGGAAGAGTTAGTCTACCGTGGTTCTGGCCTTCCACCCGTGTTTAGGGGCCAACTCCTTCCACCGGCGGGTCTTTGGCGTAGTGATTTCCAGAATCTTCTGAATCCATCGTTCCAGGCCTTTAACCATTGGTGGTGTCCACCGAGTAGCTGAGATAATGAAAGAAAAAGGGGTAGCAACGACAAACATCCATTTTCGATGAAAGAGGTAGACTTTGAACTTACGTGAACGATTCTAGGATTCAGGGAAAGATAAAGTTATGTTCGGGATGAAATCCCTGGTAGCAATGACGACAAACCGCTCCATCCATCCACGGTCATTATCATCATCCATGTTGGTAAGCATAGCATGGTGGCCATGCTTGCTGAAGTTTATTACTCCCCCACAGAAGATTTGGGGAAGTAGAGATTCATCATATGTGCCAGGGTTAGGGTCTCCCTCATTTCCAAGAATAACCACTACAGACTAGACATTGTTCACCACACAGAGGAGCTTCCTTATGCCAAGCAGACTTGATACTAGTGGAAGAATTCCAAGATCACGGGGTCAAATCCCACGCTCAACGAGAACGGGCCAAAAGTGAAGGGTTACGTATAAACGTGTGTAAAACCCTTCTTATTGAAGGTCACTCGCTCCACTAGGTCGCGAGCAATGATATTTAAAGCATTACAGTCACAATCCTTCTTCACAACAGAAATACTGGAATGGCGAATAGAAGAAGGATATGTAACGACAGCCCAAGTTCAAGGGTTTGAAGTGGGGAACTTATCTTGGAAGTCGTTGGCAGTGTTCAGATATTTAGGTATGATGGTGCTCACCGTGGGAGGATCAGCATTAGCATCTACTTCCTTATCTTTGCTCCTCTTTGAGCCTCCACCGAAGAGAAAGCTAGAATTCTTGGAAGATTTAGTAGGGGAAGCCATAATAATAAGGAGATCATAGAGCTTTTTGAAGAAGATCAGAAATAAATGAAAGCAGAAGAAAGTTAAATGCAAAGATTTAAGAAAGCTCATGGAGTTGTTAGAAGTGAAAGAAGAAGAATGAGACGTCTAAGTAAAGGTATAGATGTGGTCATGATTACCTCAAGAACCAACGAAAATATTGCTAAATCGTAGGGTAACACATGTTCGGAGTATTAAATACGAGGAGACGTGCATCTTATCAACCGTTAAAAACTGTTCAGAAAATTTTTCATCAAGAAATGAATCTTCACCAACTTCCCAGTGACACAAATTGGTTTATATTAAATGTCACCGAAAAGCAAGAGTACTATCCGTATAGGATAAAATTGATTTCTATTTAATGCTCGAATGATGGCGTGACATGTGAAACCGGAGGCAGACGAAAGATAAATCGAGTGGAAACCAAGACCGAGGACAACAGCTTCGGTTAGTACCGGGTAGATCCCGAAGGGAACGCGATCAACGGAAGCATACAAATATTTGCCATCAGATGACATTTAATGAAGAATATTCCTCAGTATTAAATATGCAGTCGTTGAAGAGAATTTTGACATTCATGGCCTACCGTTGCATATTCATCAATGGCCCCCTTTATTGTCATTTAAGATGGGTTTGATCCTGGGATCTTGTTCCCTACGTATAACTATAAATAGTGGTTTCGATCACCATTATAACACACGAGATCTCTGGCAAAACATATGGTACACTTTATTCTCAAGCTAAATAATACAACTCTCTTTCTGTCTAGTACTATTCTAATCACTGTCTTTGGAAGTCTTGCTCCCGAAACCAGGCTGCTTGTCATTTTCTTCGATTTCAATGCTAAGTCTTATTTTTTATTTAATTTATTTATCATTTTGGGATCAAATCAGTTCCCTTGTCTATAAACCACATAACAAATTCAATTATACCGTTTTACGGATAAACAATATGGCTCACAATTCATGGCTTTTTATGTTTCATATAGTACTAATTATACGTGATGTAGACGAGTAAATGCCACGGTAGAGACAACGACTGGCACTTGCCGTATATGCTGTTAAATACTTCGATTTTTAAGTCATCGTCCGTTGACACCTTTTTAAATGGTGATCAGATGCGGAGCCATAATTTTGAGTATATCGATTTTAGATTTTTCAAATAGACAGCTTACTAGCTTCTGAATAAATTATTTATACATATTACATGATTTGTTTTAACACAAATTCTGAATCTAGATTAAAAGCTACTGGTTCCGCTAAACTCATAAGTCGAACTATAGCTTGATAATACTTTGAACAAATATATTCTCTCACAATTATTATGAAGTTTGACATATTACATTAATTGGATCTGTGAAAGTCACAATGTCTTGTAGCGAATCTAGAGAAATAAGCTAAAACAATAACTATATTTTACGAGGTAACCGAAATTAACTCTTTAAATCCATATGCACCATTCCTCCTCCTAAATATAACAGTGCTGGCTTGCAGGTCAAATATTGTGAATCATGCAATTATGTATATAACTCCTTTGGAAAAGTGTAGTTAATTTAATTTATCTTTACTGAATTACTTATTTGCAAGCATTCTTCAATTTATATGAGTGCCCAAAGAACCTTTAACATGTTTAAGATTAATTAACGGTATCTTTTAAGTATGCAAAAAAAAATGTTAATCTAGAGCAGTTGCCTAAATCATCTAATTAATCACAAGGCAAGAGATGTTCAGCACTTATAGACACCATAACTAATGGTAAACTCTCCGACTTATGTTTGGCACATGATTTTCACTTGTCATCGAATTACACAAGTAAGGTGCACACATGAAACAAGATAACAATTTATAAGAGAGTCAGTTTATAAGTTGTAACTTGTTGTTATAAGTTGCTTATTATACCCTTCAACTTGTTAAATGTACAAGTTTAACTTTTATGCATGGATAAATTACTGTAGTAAATGTCAGTTAGGAAAACCTTGAAAGGTATAATAAGCAACTTATTACAACAAGTTACAATATATCAACAATATAAAAGTTTATCACTTATAAGTGAATGTAATTCAAATACAAATCATGCCGACAGTCAAACATTGGGGCAAAAAGAAAAAAATTCCCACTCATGTTATAATGTACCGTTGTAATAGTCCATGAGCTTGTAAATCAAATAAAGATGGGATTATCATCAAAGGTTGTGGGGTAAGGTGGATCGGTATTTACCCTTCCATCCTTAACTACAGGTATGAGATTCGAGTCTTATAATGAAGTTGCATTTGATAAAGAGCTGTGTTACTGAGAGGGATATAACTGTGCACAATCCTATCGTAAATGATTAAATATGTGTCGATTTATATAAAAAACCTCGACCAATTTCTTTGTTGTTCTTATTAACCAAAATTTCAAATACATGATAAGCACGGCTAGAAAGGGAAATAAGATAAATGATCCTGATTTTTAAGGACAAAAAATCATCACACCATCTCTGGATTTAACAAGCTTATTAATTACAGGTCATATCCACACAATAATAAAATCTTCCGCCGGATTACAATATTAAAAGCACATTTGACCCCTAAAATCTTAAGAGTATAAGAGGGAGCTCACGACAACAAAATGTCTCTGATCTAATTAACGTGACAAATTGGAGAGAAGTGAATTAGAAAGAGAGGAAGAATGTTGGTAGTCACTCAAGAGAAGAATTTGCCTGTCGCCACTAAAAAGGACGACACGAAAAGAAAAACATCTGCAGTGACTCAAGATCAGGAGGAGAAGAATGGAAAAATGTCAAAAACCACTCAAGAGGAGAAAAAGGCCGTTGAGGAGTCAGTTTACATTGTCGTTCAGCTTAAAATTCAACTCTTCATTAAGTGCAATCAAATAGGAACCAAATTATTGATAATCCTTGCTTCTCCTCAGTGCTCTCGAACACAACAATGCTTTTGAAAGGTTTGTCGGGCTCCTATGTAGGGATATAGGTTTCCACTGTGCATTCCTTCAATTCTAACACTTACGTATTTTGTTTGTCTATTAATGCAAAAAAGAGCTAGAGCCTCTGGGTTTCGTTTTAGAAATTTTCAAAACGCTCCTAATAACATAAACGTAGTAGCATTCACTGATGTAGATTTTAAAATCACGACATAAACTTTTTCTTGAAAAGAACATACTTTTTTTAGTTAGCCAGTTTCGTTTACTTTGTTCCCCTCATTTTGTCCGTCGAAAAATCTATATATATATATATAAAGGAGGGCCAATAGTGCTGATGTGGCATCTTTAAAAACTTAGAATCCTATTTATCTTATATCTCATTTTTTTGCTTTTTTTTTGTTCGTACCTTATAAATGAAAAAGGGAAAGGAAAATCTTGTTACGTACAAGACTAAATGGTTTTACTTATGAAAGGTCACATTGGTTACATAAACAACTACTATTGGTTTTTCTGCTGAAAGGTCACATTCAAAATTTCAAATTAATACCATTTACGCTTCCAGGAAAAACGACCTGGTCTTTCACTGTATTTCTTCATCCTCCAGTATTTACCTATGAAAAGTGTAAAAATTCTAAACAATGTCTCCTTATTCCTTCTTGCAATGCCTCACTTTCTGAAATTGTTATCAATTTTATGATTGCTTAAATTAAAGTGTTCCTATTCTTCTTCGTATGCAGTTTTGATTTTGAAGATTTGAAGATATTTGATCACCGCCGGAAATAAATCCCGCAGAAGGTCGTAGTGACGCCCCTCGGGCCCCGAATGCTCATGACTGTCTCGATGACTATAAATCATGCGATCAACTCAATTTCTGCCACATTACTGTTTGATTTTTCAGGTTGCCTTAATAATATTATAAACTTTGTTATCTTGGTGAAGGCGTTGTTTGAAGAAAATATTGTTTTGTGGGGCTCATATTAAAGAAAAACAAAGAAGAAAATAGGAGGTGCCTAACTTTGTTGACAACTTTGTTGAAAAAAATAGAAAGTGCTTAATTTTGTTAACTTTGTTGAAAAAAATGGAAGGTGCCTAACTTTATTGACAACTTTGTTGAAGAAAATTGGAGGTGCCTAACTTTGTTGAAAAATTATAGAACTAAATCAACAACAAGACATCTTCTTTGTAGTAGTTGAATGGCATCTCTTACTATAAATAGAGACCTCCATTCTTCATTTCAATCACACCAAAATAAGAGAGAAGCAATAGAAGTTAGAGAAAATAATCCACAGATTGTAGTCTGTGAGATAAATAGTGAGTATGAGTAATATTGTAGCGAACTATTTTAAATAAAGAGTGTTATTTCTTTCAAGATTGTAGTAGTTTATTGACACTACTAAGTTGTACTATTATAGTGGTTATATTGCTCCGCTCAGGTATTGTATTTTCCCCATTAAAAGAGTTGGTATCGTTGTTACTCGCTTGTATTATTATTATTTGTCGTGGATATTATTCCTGGGCGGAATTATTATTTTTCCCAATAACGTGGTATCAGAGCCATGGTAAATAATGGTATGTTGTCTTTTCAGTACCCCCGTCTCACAAAAGATAATTAAGAGAAATGGTGTCTACGTATGAAAGCCATTCTTGGCTCTCAGGATGTGTGAGAAATTATAGATAGAGGGTATGCAAAACCCGATAATGAGGAAGCTCTGCCTCAAAATGAAAAAGATATCTTGAAAAAGACAAGGAGGAAGGATCAACAAGCCCTCATGCTCATCCATCAATGTCTGGATGATGCCATATTTGAGAAGATTGCAGATGCTACCACCTCAAAAGAAGCTTGGGAGATTTTACAAAATTCTCTTCAAAGGGTTGACAAGGTGAGGAAGGTAAAACTTCAAACTCTAATGGTTGATTTTGAAGTTTTAAAAATGAAAAAATCTGAATGCATATCAGATTATTGTTCAAAAGTGAAGGCTGTTGTAAATCAATTAAGAAGATATGGGGAGGACATAAAAAATGTCTGTGTGGCAGAAAAAATCTTTCGCACTTTAACACCTAAATTTAATTTTTTGGTGTGTGCTATTGAGGAGTCTAAAGATTTAGACTTTATGATGGTAGAGAAATTGGAGGGTTCTTTACAGGCCCATGAAGAAAAAATCAAGAGGAGACAAGAAGTGTCATTGGAGCAACTTCTTAAAACTCAGGCATCCTTCAAAGCTTATGAAGGTAAAAAGAGCTATCGAGGGAATGGACGGGGACGAGGTCGCGGCAGTCATGGAAGAGGATGAACAACGCTAACAACTTTAACAATAAAATTAAAATCCACCAGACATTAAGAGGTCGTGGTGGTGGACATAGAGGAGGAAGAGGACGTGGCTACTACCAAGAAAATAATGGACAAAGGTATGACAAATCCAAAATTGAGTTTTATAATTGTCATAAATTTGGCCATTACTCTTGGGAATGTCGTAGCAATATTGAAGAAAAAGCTAACCTTGTTTACGACAAGAAAGAAGAAGTTGAGTCAACGTTGTTGATGGCACTCAAGGAAGAAGACAGGGATGATTGCAGCTCGTGGTATTTGGACAATGGAGCAAGCAATCATATGTGTGGATGCAAAGAGAAGTTTGTGGAGATCAATAAAATGGTGAGAGGTAATGTGTCCTTTAGAGATACCTCAAAGATTCAAATTGAAGGGATAGGTACGATTCTGATCTCCTGTAAAGATGACAGTCACAAGTTAATTCAAGATGTTTATTATGTCCCAAAATTAAAAAGTAATATTTTGAGTTTGGGCCAACTTCTTGAAAAGGAATATGACATCCAAATGAAAAATATGCATCTTTGGCTTAGAGATTCAAGTGAAATTCTAATTTCTAAAGTGCATATGGTTAAGAATAGATTATTCTCTCTGATTCTTAAGACAATTTATGCAAAGTGTTTGAAGGCTAATGTGCAAGATGAATCATGGTGTTGGTACATGCGATTTGGGCACTTAAATTTTGAAGCGCTCAAATTAATGGAAAAAAGAACATGGTGCATGGGATACCATCAATAAGCCATCCCAATCAATTTTGTGAAGCTTGTCTTCTTGGAAAATATGCAAGGAGGAGTTTTTCAAAGGAGGCCATGTCAAGATCAACCAAGCCGCTTTAGCTTGTTCACACTGATGTGTGTGGAGCAATCAATCTACCTTCCTTTGGTAAAAGTAAATACTTTTTACTTTTCATTGATGACTTTAGTAGAAAGACTTGGGTTTATTTCTTGAACCAAAAATCTGAAGCTTTTGCTACTTTTAAAAATTTTAAAGTACTTGTAGAAAAAGAAAGTGGCTATGAAATAAAAGCTTTAAGGTCCGATAGAGGATGCGAATTCACTTCAAAATAATTTAATGACTTTTGTAAATCTCATGGAATTCGTTGCCCTCTAACGGTACCTTATTCACCCCAACAAAATGGAATTGTAGAGAGAAAGAATCGAACGATTCTTAATATGGCTAGATGTATGTTAAAAGCTAAAAATATGTCCAAGGAATTTTGGACGGAAGCTGTATCTTATGCAGTTTATTTGAACAATAGGTCTCCAACAAAGAATGTTAGAGATCAAACCCCTCAAGAATCATGGAGTGGAAGAAAGCCAAGTATCAAGCACTTGAGAATCTTTGGGAGCATAGCCTAGCTCATGTGCCACATCAAGGGAGAGCGAAGGTTGACGATCGAAGTGTCAAGCATGTATTTATTGGCTATGATACGAGTTCAAAAGGCTACAAGCTATACAACCCAAGTAGCGGCAAGATGGTGGTAAGTCGCGATGTTGAATTTGATGAAGAATTGGCATGGAACTGGGAAGCTCAAGAAGAAACTTCATATGATTTTCTTACATACTTTGGTGATAAAGAAGAACCAGAGACCGTGGAACCTGTGCAGGATACAACTCCACCTCCTTATCCAACAAATATTGAATCTCCTTCTTCTCAAGAAAGTTCAAATGAACAACCACAAAGGACAAGGAGTATTCAAGCACTCTATGAGGACAAAGAGGAAGTTACTAATTTTAATTTTTTATATTGTCTCTTTGTTGATAGTGAACCAATGAACTTTGATGAAGCTGTTCAAGACAAAAGGTGGAGACAAGCCATGTAGGAGGAGATCGAGTCAATAGAGAAGAACAATACTTGGGAGTTAATAACACTTCCCAAGGGTCATCGAGCAATTGGAGTTAAATGGGTATACAAGGCAAAGAAGAATGCTGATGGAGATGTGGAGAGATACAAGGCACGACTTGTGGCTAAAGGCTACAAGCAAAGGCAAGGCATTGACTATGAAGAAGTCTATGCACATGTTGCCCGCATGGAGACGATTCATTTGCTTATCTCTTTGGCGGCGCAAATGAAGTGGAAGATCCATCAACTAGATGTCAAATCAGCTTTTTAATGGCTATCTTGAAGAAGAAGTCTATTTTGAACAACCATTGAGCTTTGTGGTCAAAACCAATGAAGATAAAGTGTTACGGTTGAAGAAAATTTTATATGGATTAAAGCAAGCCCCACGAGCATGGAATAGTTGCATCGACAAGTATTTTCAAGACAATGGGTTTACTCGTTGTCTCCATGAATATGCTCTTTACCTAAAAGTTCATACTAATGGAGATATCTTACTTGTTTGTATTTATGTTGATGATCTTATTTCCACGGGTAATAACCCAAGTTTGTTTGAAGCTTTTAAGAAAGATATGTCTCGTGAGTTCGAGATGACAGATGTAGGGCTCATGTCATACTACTTGGGCCTAGAAGTGAAGCAGATGGAGGATGGAATTTTCATCTCTCAAGAAAGCTATACAAAGGAGATCTTGAAGAAGTTCAACATGTTCGATTGTAATCCCGTGAATACACTGATGGAGAGTGGGACAAATTTGTCCAAGTTTGATGAAGGAGAAAATGTGGATTCCATATTTTTCAAAAGTCTTGTAAGAAGTTTGAGGTACTTGACTTGTACCAGGCCAGATATATTCTTTGCAGTTGGAGTAGTAAGCCGCTTCATGGAAGCTCCTACCTCCACCCATTTGAAAGTCACTAGAAGAATTCTTCGTTACCTAAAAGGTACGATCGACTTTGGGTTATTTTATTCTTCTTCTAATGATTTCAACCTTATGGGATTTTGTGATAGTGATTATGCGGGAGATATTGATGATAGAAAAAGCACAACTGGCTTTGTGTTTTTTTTGAGTGATTCTGTTATTTCTTAGAGTTCAAAGAAACAGTCCATAGTTACTCTCTCGACTTGTGAAGCCAAATATATAGCAGCAACATCATGTACCTGCCATGCTATTTGGCTAAGAAAATTATTGAAGGAGCTCAATTTGCCACAAATTGAAGCTACAGAGATTTGTATTGATAACAAATCTGCACAGGCACTCGCCAAGAATTCGGTGTATCATGATCAAAGCAAGCATATAGATACAAGATATCACTTCATCAGAGAGTGCATTATCAAGAAGGAGGTCAAGCTCAAATATGTGAAGTCTCATGATCAGGCTGCAGATATCTTTACAAAACCTCTTAAATTTGAGGATTTTCAAAGATTGAGATCAAGTATTGGAATGAAAAAGAAAAATTAAAATTAAGGGAGAGATTTGTGGGGCTCATATTAAAGAAAAACAAAGAAGAAAATGGGAGGTGCCTAACTTTGTTGACAACTTTGTTGAAAAAAATGGGAGGTGCCTAACTTTGTTGAAGAAAATGAGAGGTGTTTAACTTTGTTGAAAAATTATAGGACTAAATCAACAACAAGACATCATCTTTGTAGTAGTTGAATAGCATCTCTTACTATAAATAGAGGCCTGTGTTCTTCATTTCAATCACACCAAAATAAGAGAGAAGCAATAGAAGTTAGAGAGAGTAATCCACATATTGTAGTCTGTGAGATAAATAGTGAGTGCGAGTAATATTGTAGTGAACTGTTTTAAATAAAGAGTGTTATTTCTTTCAAGATTGTAGTAGTCTCTTGACACTACTAAGTTATAATATTATAGTGGTTATATTGCTCCGCTCGGATATTGTATTTTACCCATTAAAAGAGTTGGTGTCGTTGTTACTCTCTTGTGTTATTATTATTTATCGTGGATATTATTCCTGGGCAGGATTATTATTTTTGCTAACATGTTTTACGAGGCTGAATAATTTATTCAGAACGTCAAACATCTACTTCATTCTGTTTGAAAATCTTCATCTGGGAAGGTAAGCTACGTAAGAAAGATAATTTCAGCCAATCTTTTTAGTCCTCTGTGCAATAATAGTTGTTCCAACTTTTAACTTATCTTAACTTGTAATGTTTCTATGAAAAAAGGAAATCAAGCTCTCTAACAGTCCATTCGAGAGAAAAAGTTTATTTCATCGACATTGGTTCATGGCGGTAGCCTTTATCAAGTTTACGAGAAAATTAACATGTACATAGATCCACAAGTAATTGCAGGAGCTTTTTTGCTCTCCCTGCGTTTACTGTAATTTCTTTTTTCATTTAGTTTTCATTTGTATCAAATAATGGTGTTATTATTATGTACCGTACTTGAATTGCCTTCTATTATTTTATTTTGTTTCTTGAATCTTGAGGCGAAGGATGATTCAGGAGTGTCTTATACTACATTAACTGAGTTGTTTGTTTCTCTTAATAAAAGGCTTTGTTGCACTGAGTTGAGAATGTGTGTTGATGTGTTTGTGTGTTGTTAGTCATTTTTGTTTTGGTTCCGGAAGTTAACGGCCAAAATCTTTATATCTTGAGTATTCATATTTAAATTCATGATCAATCCCAGAGTCAAGTAAACATTTACCTTTCGAACTGATATTTGATGAGGTACCTGCTGAAATTTTTGATTCATAGCCTCTCAATTTGGTAACTGTTAATGGGAATGAGATTGTTTCCTCTTAGCACACTATAAATTACGATGATGGGACTAAACTTCTGAAGTATGAAAAAATGCTAATCTGTTTGCATACTGAATTGCTGAAGCTTTTGCCGTTTTTTGTGCCCCTTCTGTAATGGAAGATATTTTGTTATACAAACTTTTAATTTAGTTAGGATCATTATTTTTGTCTCTTTTTTTTATTGGATTTTTCCTGAAGGAAATATAATAATTGGAGCTTTTTGCTCAAAGCATGCACTTGCACTCTTTTACCTTTTAGTGGCATTACAAATTAGTGAACAAATTTATCATTATTCATGCCATATATATTACTTAAAGAAGAATGACATAAAGATCATGCAATCTTCCTTTATTAAGGTTTGGGACATTACCTTACAAACTGAAGTCAAGTAAATTTGGTGGTGTACGTTTCTAACATAAGTGATTAATTCAAGTATGTGATTAATTATTTTTTTTTGTGATATTCTTTAAGCAGTTTATTGACGGTAATGTTAATGTGTCTTTTGTATAATATATTTGAATGTTAAATTTAAATTTAGTATGTCTCTTCTGGAAATTGAAAGAAGAATACCATCAAATCTAACCCTTTGTAACATGTTCTTGTATCAATGTTTGTACGTACAAGCTCACCATATTTTACTTAGAGAATTACAGGTCCTTTTAATTTCCCCCTCTTTGTTTTTCTTTACTTTACTTCTTTAGTACTATACAAGGTCTTTTTCTTTCTTTTCTCTTGCTATGAAACTTGAAAATTATGGTGACTGAATGTTTTGTCCATGAGATATTTATTTAAAGTTCTTGATTTTATTTCTTCGTTTTTCTTGATTTATTTTTCTTTGTATGAAAAAATGTGGGCCTTTTACGTGATTTTGAGTTAGAACTTTTCTCAGTATAAAGAATAATGCTTCGGTACTTGTCAGAAGAGCTGGAGTAAAAATCTATTTAGGTAGGCTATACTTAAAGAAAATTAATACCGACTCATTTATTTGGTGGGATGGTGTTAATTATCGTGGCTGCTAAAATACGTAGTACTAGAAGTTGTTGATTTTGGTTCGTAATATGGTGGTATATGGATTATGCCCAGTGAAAGATAAACTCCAATCATTCTGATGATTAAGGTGGAGACGGTTATGATTTTTATGGTTAACGTTTTGAATTTTTATTGCCTTAGTTATCTTCTTTTGTTGTAAAATGGAAATGAGAATGACGATGACCGCAATAATGTGCTATGATTCTAACAGAATTATGCAGGGTGAATGTCAAGTTAGCCATAACCGTTACGATAACAATAATACAAGATTGTTCTTCCTAATTAATTACGTAATTCTTTTCATTTGAATTTGAATTTTATGATACAGTATTCATGGAGATAGAGTGATGAATATGAACTATGAAGCACCAGACAATACCCATGGACAAGCATCTCCCATGTTTAAGCCTATAGAAACTTCAATATAATATCAATATCTTATCTGGAATTTGTTAAATTCATTAGAGTTTTTGCAGTCACTGCCTTCGCATGGAGACTGAAACTTAAGATTTGAGTCCAAGTTCATGTGAATACTCTTATGTTGAATTTTTAGGAGGAACTATTAAATGAAATGAGCAGATAATTTTTGAGAATTATGTAATATTACTTATATAATTTAACTATTTTGAGGTATTATTTTTAGAGTTAAATATTTAGATAGTTAGAAAAGGTGACCAGAAAGTTAGAGCAGAAAAACGAAAGTGCGGAAAGAAGAAAAAAACAAAAAAAAAGGAAAATAAAGGGAAAAGGAAAGAAAAAATAAAGCCAAAAAAAATTCCAAAAGATGTAGTTTAAAGCAAACATTTTCTTCAAATTACGTTCTTACTTTACCTTATTTTAAGAAAAATAAAAAATATTAGTGTACCTATATATTGATTACACAAAAGTAGAAAGTTAGAGTTATATTTACAACTAACTTTTACGATATGGATTAGGAATTCCAATCCAAAAATACATAAACTTTAATTTTAACATATTTAATAATTGGGTATTATGAAAAATTATTTGTAAATTCAATAATGTTTTTTTCTACAATTCACTAGTTACACTATATATATGAAGTTAAAAAGTATCTTTAATTTATATATAGTAGAGATTGAATCCCCTTGTCTTCTTTGATTATTTACTTCTTTATATTTTAAATCCAAGGCTCTTTCACCGTGGGCCTCAACATTCGGACATCCTCAAAGGAGTCCACATATATTTGGTAAACTAAAGTTTATTTTATTTGACGATATGCGATCATTTCTAATTCAATAATGCATGGATTTTATTGGATATTTATATTAATAAGTTAGAGGCATCTTTCTGTACATCAGTAGTAAGAAGATTTATTTGAATTTATTCTTGTATTATGTACAGATATGCTGAAATTTTCACTTGTAAATATATCTCTCAAGAGTGAGCAAGACTTACATTTCAACCTTTGACCTTCATCTAAGTTTCAGAGCGATAAACGATCCCTTTCAATGCGAGACAGGCGCTCAGCCTAATCCCACTAAGACGAAAACATTGGAAGCAAACATTCTCTCTATACATAAATCCCACTAGTACTAACCAGGTCAGAGATCCAAATAAATTAAACACTTATCAGAAAAAATCAGGTATATGTTTTAATAAGAGGATACATAGCTGTTAACTTAGAGTGATTTGCACAAAGAGGCTGATTTTGTGTTACTATTTAAGTTTTGACCTCGTTCCGATAAGATTTAAAAATATACTCCCTCCGTTTTAATTTATGTGAACCCATTTGATTGGGCACAGAGTTTAAAAAAAGAAAGAAGACTTTTGAACTTGTGGTGTAAAATGAGGCACATATATTTTGTGTGGTTATAAATCATTGTATAAAGGTAAACTGTTTCCAAATAAGGAAAGAGGTCATTCTTTTTTTCTCGGACTAAAAAAGAAATAGGTTCACCTAAATTGAAACGGAGTGAATATATATTACGGGTCAGAACTTGGCCGCAAGTCCCAAGGAATCGTCACAAGTTCTGTTGGATAGATAAACTTGTCTTGCCAGAAGTCCAAATAGACATAAGGACTTTACTATAAAGTCTCTCCTAACTTTGGTAGAAATTGACAAATGTTAATGATTCGTCAGAATTAACTTAATTTAATATATATATATATATATATATATATATGAAAGGTTTTTCGTTAAAGAAATTATAACGCACACGTTTATTCGTGAGTGGGGTCAAGGACCCGTTAAATCTTCTTATTCTAATGGAATCGGACCGTTCGCCTCGGCATGATTTATGTACCACACTCTCATGGGAGAGGGTCGTTCGCCTCGGCAGTTTAATAGTTGCATCTATAGTTCGTGACATTAGACCCTCGTTAGTGCACAGATTATGATGGGATCGGGCCATACGCCTCGACATTTCTATAAAAATACCCTCATGAAATCGTGCGTAATATATGGCCATAAGATAGTGTATCTGTGAGTTTTTCCTGGTTTGAAATATAACGACTCATTTTGGTGAATATATACATGCTTCGTGTGAGGAGGAATTTGCTAATTGAGAGCTGAGCCTATCGTAAAGAGGGGAATCGTAACACGTATTATTACTTGTCTATTTCATTTATTTACTCTGCCTCATATTTATTTACCTCTTTATTGTACCTGATGTTATTGGACCTCTAGTGAGTGTCGATCTCGACCCCTTGTTACTATNCGTAAAGAGGGGAATCGTAACACGTATTATTACTTGTCTATTTCATTTATTTACTCTGCCTCATATTTATTTATCTCTTTATTGTACCTGATGTTATTGGACCTCTAGTGAGTGTCGATCTCGACCCCTTGTTACTA
>AWOL01S0020147.1:7592-35432 GCA_000715115.1 Nicotiana otophora
CCCCCTCTTTGTCCCCCGCTCATGTCCCCCACTCACAACCCCCATATCTCCATTTTCTTTACGGACACACACACAATATTCATTCACTTTCCTTCATCTCTATTATAAAACAAAACCCTCTATGTAGTTGCTGAAAAAAACATTGCCAAAGGAGGCCATGAAAATCAGCAAGAAAATATCCCTTTTACACAATAGAAATCAGCTGCAAAAATAGCCAAAAAAGCAATAAAAATCAGCACATCCAGCGCCAAAACTCCCTCAAAACAGCTCAAAAATAAACAGAAAACGGTCCAAAAAGCGTCACCTATCAATAAAAAAAAACCAGCAATAAATCTCTGCCAAACTCGCCCAAAAAAGTAGCCCAGAAATTGCCCGAATCAGCTGAAAAACAAGCTCGAATCCACCCCCAAAATGAGCCAAAACGTGCTAAAATCAGCTAAAAATGCAACAAATTTAGCTTCAAAACAACTTCAAAACACCACCCAAAATCAGCTGAAAATCCATAGCAAATAGTATGTAACCAGCCTTAAAAACTAGCAAGATTACGATTTTGTCTCGTCATTTTGGTCGAGTTATAAAAGGTATAAAATGTTGAAACTTGAGGTCGCGTTCGAGGTTTTGGTGCTGCCGGTTTACTGTTCGAGCTCCGGTAGCGATTTCGACGTCTTAGCATTTTCGGAATAACCATTTGCTCGCTATGTAAACCAAGCTGGAAATTTTATTAATTGAATTGAAGCTACGACTATTGAAGGTCCACCTCTATCTTATTTGTTTGCTTTCACTGCTTTTGGATCTTACGATGGTAGTGCTAGTTTATTATTGGAATGCCATGTTTCTTTATCATGTGTTTGATCTCATTTCAACTTCTTTTCTTATGTAGCGACTCGACCTGCTTTGCTTATCTATTTTATTCATGTATGATCCATGTTTAAATATGTGTATGTAGGATATGTTTTTGCAGTATTAGTTTGAAAACAAAAAGTTGCTTCTTAAATTGCTATTTTTAAACATCGTTTAGCTTAACTTACGTTTTTTTGGAAATTTTTAATTGCTTGGTTGAGATTACGATATATTGAAAGGCTTAGTTAGGTAAAGAAGTTTGGATTTTACAATATTATAATGTAAGGAGGATTTTGGATTTTGGTTAATAGGAGGAAAAGGGATTTCGGCCATTTAATACCACTGGGCCGATTGCCTTTCAGTCACCAGGTCTATGAGAGTAGTTAAAAGTTAGCCCCACAAACAAAAAACAAAAAAAAAGTAACTTACATAAATAGAATAGTTACAAATATTTCTAAATTTAGATAATTTATCAATACCCGAAATACCTAAAATCATACACTTGTTCCAAAGATAATTTTATTTTCATAACTCCTTGACCTTACAATAATCTCAAATTACTTTAGAATGAATATCTTTGAACATTCGTAGCTTGCTCTAGGCGCGATTAATAATAAATTATCGTGACTATGGGTACAGTTCTCGTGGCATAGTCATGATACGTAAACCCCAACTCAAGTGCGTGTTCACGGGACTTGACCACAACTTTAAAATAATTAAAATAAACATGTTGCGAATCACGGGTACGTTTCACGTGGCGTGATTTGCGATGTGTACAAAATAACAAGTGCGCGACATCGCGACTTAAATAAATTCCATAATTGTTTTAAGATAATTAAAAGTGGATAGGTAAAACATAGAAGTCCAATAAAATACAGTTTATCCAAAAAATAATATAAGCCAAATATAGTCAATAAAGTGACCGTGCTAGAACCACGGGACTCAGAGAATGCCTTACACCTTCTCTCCGGTCAACAGAATTTCTTACCCGGACTTTATTTTTGCAGACCAATAATAATAGAGTCAAACCTTCCTTTGACTAGGGATTCAAATAAAAGGTGACTTGGAACACCCAAAAACTCAATTCCAAGTGGTGACTTTGTAAATAAAATAATCCATACTCAAGTTTATCACTTTAATTGGAAAAACTCTTTAACCCATAATCTATAAAACACATAACATACACATCTTTTGGGGGTTAGAAAATGGGTGTGACATCTCTGGTGACTCTACTGGAGACCAGCCAGAATTCGAGCTTGTACATGTTGACTTTTATTTGGCTTTATTAATTTTGTATATACTTTGATTTATTTGGGCCTAATGTGCTACTTGTCTGCTTTTTACCGCTTTGATATTGTTGAACTGTACATATAAATTATCTTCTCACGTACCCCCTGAGTCTTCTTGAAATTCAATTGGACATTTACTTGACATAGCCAGCTTTCTTTGAGATAGCCGAGGTGCTTGTCACCCGGTGAAGAATTTTAGTCACACATGTTTTAGGCAGGGAGCACCACCAGCTAAGCCGGAAAGTAATGCTACTGGTACGCTGACCCTGCTCGGCTCGAGTTGTCCGCTTGACTAAGCCATTCTAGATACCTTCTCCATCAGGATTTAAACCTAGAAGAATAACCCCCATGCCGGATATCCCTAGTAGGTTCGCTTTATTTGCATCACGTGCATTTGACTTAGCAGGGATCGACACAGGGGCCGAGTTCTGTTTTAGGACATGTACCTTGTTGAGACCATTATGTCATATTATGTGCTACTTGTTGCATTATTTTGGAGGCTTGCATATTGACCGGTTTTAGCATAAATCAGTTGAAAGAACAGAGGAAAAAAAAGAAAAAAAAATGATGTGGTCTAGTGCGTATGGTTTTTAAAGATTAATTTTCATAAAAATAAAAAAAGAGAATAATAGTTGGTTAGACCGAACTACGCGGGTCTGATTCTCACCAGATGTGAGATAAGTAAGCAAACCTCATCGGTTACGGCCCCAATTTTCAAAAATAAATTCAAAAATATTTTTCCTTTCCTTAATTCCCTCTTTAGAATTCTTTCCTTAGAAAATCAAAAAAACAAAAACTAAATCCGAAAATATTTTCCTTCTTTTACGAAGTATTTCATTCGATAAAAAAATAAATTTCAAATCAAAATCCAAAATATTTTCATCCTTCTTAAGAATTCCTTCTTTTAAAAAACAAATTCAAAATTCATGCCTGAACTACGTAATGGTCTGATTCATGCAGCGACATGATACGTGGGAAATCCACAAAAGATTCGATCAAAATATTTTTCAACGATTCTAAGATGAGGGATAAAAATGAGGCACGAGTAAAAAGAAAAAAAACGGAGAGAAGAAAATAAGAGCGTCAATAAGAAGCAACCCGATAAGCCGGAATGAAACATGAAGCCTTCCAAAAGCATGTTAGAAATGGTGATGATGTTAGGAGCATGGTATATTACTGTGATTCATATCTATAAAATGTCTAACCCTAACACGTTTGTTGTTTCTTATATAGTAAGCTTAAGGTGGTTGTTTTGTGGTAAAACTGGCAACACATTATTACTTCACCAGATCAAAGGGAACGATAGTAATGGATAACAATGATGAAATCGAGTTGATCAGTGACAATCCCCATGGTCAGTCAGTTGAGCAAGAGTCGTAGGAGCTAAGAAAATTGAGACAACAACTATCTGATGTATATCAAGCTTGGGTTTACGGTCAGCCTCCACCCCAGTGTCCCTTAGAGGGAACTTTCACCGTACTCCGGGCTACTCAACCACCGCTCCATGCAGTGAGCGATCACATTCGACCACCAGAGCATGTGCCAAACCACAACCTCCATGCTGCCCCTGGTACCTCTAATTTGCGACCTCCAGTCGCACAGGTTAGGAACAACCCCCTCGTCGTGTCTGGTGCACCGATATATACAATCCCGCCACCACCTCATGTGGCGAGGCCAAATAACGAGCCACCACCTCGAGTTTATGATGGACAATACTACTCTCCAAATATGGATTTCAGGGTCTCGACTCCATACAATCAGACTCCTCAGTACGAGTCACCAGTGGAAAATAAAAAGCCTGCCAAGACAGGTAAGCTAGATGAGATGGCCAAGAAAATAAAAAGTCTTGAACAAAGCATAAAAAACATACAAGGACTAAGTGGTCACAAAAGTGTTTCGTTCATTGATCTATGCATGTTCCCTCACATCCATTTGCCACCAGGGTTCAAGACCCCAAAATTTAAGAAGTATGTTGGACACGGCGACCCTATCGCCCAATTGAAAAGGTATTGCAACCAGCTGAGGGGTGCATGTGGAAAAGAAGAATTGTTGATGACTTATTTTGGGGAAAGTCTTATGGGGGTATCCTCTAATTGGTTCATTGACCAAGATATCTCTCACTGGCATGTCTGGGACGACATGGCCTAGGTCTTCGTCAAACAATTCCAATACAACATTGATATTGTATCAGATCATAATTCCTTATCCAATATGAAGAAAAAGCCGATGGAAAGCTTTAGAGAGTATGCCATGAAGTAGAGGGAGCAAGCGGCTAGAGTTAAGCCACACATGGATAATCATGAGTTGGTCACTATTTTTCTAGAGGCTCAAGAGCCTGATTATTTCTAGAACATGATGTCTACTATGGGTAGACTATTCACTGAGTTTATCAAAATTGGGATATGGTCAAAAATAGTTTGAAAACAGGCCGAATCTTGAGTCAAGCTGCTTTTAAGGCCGCATCACAAGCCGTTCAGAATAGTTCAGGGGGTTTGATGAACAACAACGGGAGAGAAGAGAGAGCCATGATGGCTTCCAGCTCGAGGGGGACCCACAGGGCATTCAAAAATCATATATGCATTCAACAATCTTACATGCGGCCACAACATTATACACAAAATCGAGCTTCACCTCCCAGAAATGCCCGTCCTTACCAAGCTCCATATAATCACTAACCAAATATTCCCCAATACAATCCTCGCCCAAGAGAGCCCTTCAGAAGGAATCAGTTCACCCCTATTGGTGAATCATACTCTAGCTTGTTCCAAAAGCTAATCAGGCTAGGTATGCTGCAATCAGTGGCCCCGAACCGGCCAAACCTTGAGTTCCCTTCGCATCGAGCTGATGCTAGATGTAAATACCACTCCGGAGCAGTGAGACATAATACTGAAGATTGTTGGATTCTTAAAAGAGCAGTGGAAGACCTCATCAAGGTCAAGGCAGTAGTTCTTCAGGACGAGGAGGCTCATGATGTGACAAACAATCCCTTTCCTGCTCACAACACTAGGTCAGTAGTCAGAATGATTTGTAAAGATGAGGAATTTGATCCGGCGCTGAAGGCCATTGCAGCCATTGCCGAGACAGAAAAAAAGCCAAAAAAACGGTCGCCAAACCTGAAAGTTCCCTATCAGACCGGAGTCTCAGTAGCTGGTCTTGCCATCCTTTCCGCGTTCGAATTATTTCAGGGCGTGATCCAAATGTTTAACTTTGTTGTCTTACTTTCCAATGTAAACCCTTATATCTTTAAAATTAAAAAATATAATAAAAAGTCAAATGAAATTAATATTTCATTGTCCAGGAATGTCTCTTTTCTTAATCTTGTCACTTTTCTTTCTCTTTTTTCAGTTATGTTAAATGCAGATTTTAATGACATGACATGCTTGCGGACTTCAGGCCCAGATCCTAAAACGCTGTCAGACTTTGAAATAATGAATCAAAAATTAGAATACAATGAATATAAGTTTAAGAAAATAAAATAAAGAATCGGAACAGCTAAAGAAAAATTGGTTATAGATTGGAAATGTCCATATATTGTAACGAGAGTACTGCCAAAAGAGAGCGTTGTACTTGAGAAATATCGAAGAAACTATCCCTGTAACAAGTGTCAACGCAGGTGTAGACAAAAGTTACTATGTTTGATCCTCTATATAACATTAATGTTCTCCGGTTGGGATGAAGAAGACTTTCTTTCTCACTATCCAAGTACTATAAACCCTTTGCAAACCGTTTGAGCCCGTTTCCTTTTCTTTGATTACCCTCTTTGGAAATTGGAAGTTATTATTGGAAAAAAATGAATGAAAAAGTAAAACAAAAAAAAAGACAAAAAAAAAAAAAGAAAAAAAAGAGGAAAAAGAAAGAGAAAACAAAACAAAACAAAACAGAAGGAAAACAAACAAAAACCAAAAATAAAGTTACATTGAACTACGTTAGACTTGATTCGGAAAGGATACGTAGGCAACCTCTCTCTAGGGTTCAGTCGTACCAAAATAAAAATACACATTCCTCCAAAAGTTGAAACTGGAGCAGATGTTACAATGGTTCGGCGATAGTCTCGCCTGAGAGGTTCCAAAGTTGTAATTCAATCCAAATCTTTTTTACCCAAATTCTTTTAAAGTTCTTTCGATCAATCAATAGGAATGTTCAAAATTGGAGGATACAGTCACTTGGATCTGGTGCAACCAAAATGAGAGAAATAAAATGAGAGAGTCTTATTGGTGAAAACCGTCATGGGCACCGTAAGGCAATGGTAAGTAAAGAAACTAAAAAGAGAGAGTCTTTTTAGTGAAAACTCGCAAGGAGCACTATAAGGCGATGGTGAGAAGAGAGAGGTCAACTGGTGAAAACCCACAAAGGACGCCACTGATCGAAAAGAGGATCCTCACAGCCATTGGCATTGACACAGTCCTGGGCAAGGTTTCTCGATTTCAAGGCAAAAGTTGTGATGAATTTCTGAGTGTCAAACGATTTACGCAGATGAGGCATCCAGTCCAAAAGCATGTCATGTTTATTGAAGTCCGTATGTACTCCAGATAAGTCCTTCTTTTCTTTCCCCGAAAGGGATACCTCTTGTCTATATTCATTATCCATTCCATTGTTTGTTGTTCTTTGAATCCCTTTCGGTCTAACTCTGTTCCAAAACTACGGCGAAGAAGGGATGGCAAGACTTATTTACAAGGTTTTTGTTTGATACAAGCTAATATTCAAGAGGCACCCAGCCTCAGCAAAGGCATTAAGTCAACCCCAACTGGCCATGGTGGCTGATGCTTTGAAATAAAAAACTCTCGAAAGGAGGAAATCAAACTGAAAGTGCCTACAAGGGTAAAATGAAGTTGAAAAGTTTAAGTCCCAAGTAGCTAACTGTTTTGGCAAAGTTTGAAAAGCCAAAGGTTCCCCAATGCTCTAAAATTGAAAGTTTTGGGAGAAAGAAGTCGAAAGTGAAATGCCACAAAGGCAAAATAAAGTTGAAAAGGTTAAGTCCCACGTGACCAGCCGTCATGTAAAAGTTTGAAAAGTCAAAGGATCTTCGGGGCCAGAAATACAAGTGGTATTCGGGAAACATCTAGTGGCAGGTTGAAATCATCATCACAAGAAGATGGGCACAAAGCCAAGCTCCCAAAGATATCAAGGCCATACACCGACTACCACTTTTAAAGCTCACAATTTTTTTTTTTTTTTGAAGCAAGAACAAAGCAGTGGAGAATGTCGATTTTTAAAGGACGAATGTCACCAAAGGCAAGTTTCCGCAAAATCACTATTTTCTTTTATTTTCAGCATGCATCACTATTGTTCATACAGATCATTTTCGTAGCTTAACCCAGGTAGAACCTTTTCTCCTAGGGGGATCCAGCTCATAGTTCCGAGTAAAAGTACTATTCGCTCAGGTTTGTTTTACGTATCTTAACCCAGGTAGAACCTTTTCGCCTAGGGGGTCCAGCTCATAGTTCTGGGTAGAAGTACTTTTCACTCAGGATGTTTTACGTATCTTAACCCAGGTAGAACCTTTTTGCCTAGGGGTATCTAGCTCATAGGTCCGGGTAAAAGTACTATTCGCTCATGATGTTTTACGTAGCTTAACCCAGGTAGAACCTATTCGCCTAGGGGGGATCTAGCTCATAGTTCCGGGTAGAAGTACTCTTCGCTTAGGATGTTTTACATAGCTTAACCCAGGTAGAACCTTTTCTCCTAGGGGGATCTAGCTCATTTTTCCGGGTAGAAATTCTCTTCGCTCAGGCTGTTTTACGTACCTTAACTCAGGTAGAACCTTTTCACCTAGGGGGATCCAGCTCATAGTGCCGGGTAGAAGTACTCTTCGCTCAGGCTATTTTACGTAGCTTAACTCAGGTAGAACCTTTTCGCCTAGGGGGATCTAGTTCATATTTCTGGGTAGAAGTACTCTTCGCCCAGACTTGTTTTACATAGCTTAACTCAGGTAGAACCTTTTCACCTAGGGGATCCAGCTTATATTTTCGGGTAGAAGTTCTCTTCGCCCACTTTAGCGCTTTTAATAAAAAAGTAGTTTATAATTTTATTATAATAACTCACGAAATATTCCTAGTGAAAACTAGGGAAGAAAAATTTTGTTCGTTTGTTTATTTTAGTGTCTGAGCTGGTTTTACCTCGAGACTGGGTTCGAGATGATCAAAAAAAGAATTCTTAATCTAGAATAAAGAAAAGAAAAGGAAAAGAAGTAGATCCAAATACAGAAGCAGATTGAAAGGATATAGAGTGCTCAAGACATGACTGAAGTTACGAGCTTTCCCGTTTTGATCAGAAGAAGCCGTAGAAGAATGAACTAACACCTTCAGCTAGCAAGCATCAAGGTTCAAATCAAAATTTTGCATGATTCTCCATTCAAGATTCAAGATCAAGTTTCAGAAGACTTATAGATAGAAATCTTGTAACTCATAGCTGATATGCTTGTTTAGTTTCTTTTTGATTTTAATTTTGATGTAATAGCAGCACCACGGACGGGAGCCTCGACGGAACCTCACTCGACTCTCCAACTCATCATTCCATCATTTTTCTTGAACTACACACGACCTGATTTTCCTATAACCCGGGATATATAGGATGTCCAAACCAGGACTCAGTTGCACCCTATCTTTTATTTTTTTTTCCTTTTGAATAACGCTTTGGTCAAAAAATTAGTCACACAGCTCACCTTGTCTTTTCCTAAAAACTCTTCATGTTTTCAAGAAAAGAGGGGCATGATGTGAGCACCTAATTTTTGACCATTCTTGAATTATTTTTCACCCATCTCACCAATACCTCACTTCTCACTCCATCATTCCCGCTCTCATTATCCCCACGCGTGTCCCCACTCCACTTTCCCACTCATGTCCCCCACTCTTTGTCCCTCGCTCGTGTCCCACACTCCTTGTCCCCCACTCACAACCCCTATATCCCCATTTCCTTCACGGACACACACAATATTCATTCACTTTCCTTCATCTCTCTTATAAAATAAAACCCTCTATATATTTGCTGAAAAAAAACATCAGCTAAAGGAGGCCATGAAAATTAGCAAGAAAATAGCCCTTTTACCTAGTAAAAATAGCCAAAAAGCAACAAACATCAGCAAATCCAGCCCCAAAACTCCCTCAAAACAACTCAAAAACGAGCTGAAAACGGTCCAAAAAATGTCACCTATCAACAGTCAAAAACCAGCAATAAATCTCTGCCAAACTCGCCCAAAAAAATAGCCCAGAAACTACCCGAATTAGCCCCAAAAATAACTCCGAATCAGCTGTAAAATAAGCTCGAATTCACCCCCAAAATGAGCTAAAAACATGCTGAAATCAGCTAAGTATGCAACAAATTCAGCTCCAAAATCACTTCAAAACACCACCCAAAATCAGCTGAAAATTCACAGCAAAACAACCTTAAAAACTAGCAAGATTCCGATTTTGTCTCCTCGTTTTGGTCGAGTTATAAAAGGTTGAAACTTGAGGTCGCGTTCGAGGTTTTGGTGCTGCCGGTTTACTATTCGAGCTCCGGTAGCGATTTCGACGTCTTAGCATTTTCGGAATAACCATTTGCTCGTTGTGTAAACCAAGCTGGAAAGTTTATTAATTGAATTAAAGCTACTACTATTGAAGGTCCACCTCTATCTTATTTGTTTGCTTTCACTGCTTTTGGATCTTACGATGGTAGTGCTAGTTTATTATTAGAATGCCATGTTTCTTTATCATGTGTTTGATCTCATTTCAACTTCTTTTCTTATGTAGCGACTCGACCTGCTTTGCTTATCTATTTTATTCATGTATGATCCATGTTTAAATATGTGTATGTAGGATATGTTTTTGCAGTATTAGTTTGAAAACAAAAAGTTACTTCTTAAATTGCTATTTTTAAACATCGTTTAGCTTGGCTTACGTTTTTTTGGAAATTTTTAATTGCTTGGTTGAGATTACGATATATTGAAAGGCTTAGTTAGGTAAAGAAGTTTGGATTTTATAATATTATAATGTAAGGAGGATTTTGGGTTTTGGTTAATAGGAGGAAAAGGGATTTCGGCCATTTAATACCACTGGGGCGATTGCCTTTCAGTCACCAGGTCTATGAGAGTAGTTAAAAGTTAGCCCCACAAACAAAAAAGAAAAAAAAGTAACTCACATAAATTGAATAGTTACAAATATTTCTAAATTTAGATAATTTATCAATACCACAAATAGCTAAAATTATACATTTGTTCCAAAGATAATTTTATATCCATAACTCCTTGACCTTACAATAATCTCAAATTAGTTTAGAATGAACATTCGTAGCTTGCTCTAGGCGCGATTAATAATAAATCATCGTGACTATGGGTACGGTTCTCATGGCATAGTCATGATATGTAAACCCTAACTCAAGTGCGCGTTCACGCGACTTGACCACCACTTAAAAAAATTTAAAATAAACATGTTGCGAATCACGGATATATTTCACGTGGCGTGATTTGCGATGTGTACAAAATAATAAATGCGCGACACCGCGATTTAAATAAATTTTATAATTGTTTTAAAATAATTAAAAGTGGATAAGTAAAACATAAAAATCTAATAAAACATAGTTTATCCAAAAATATAATATAAGCCAAATATAGTCAATAAAGCGACTGTGCTAGAACCACGGAATTCGGGGAATGCCTTACACCTTCTCTCCGGTCAACAAAATTCCTTACCCGGACTTTGTTTTCGCAGATCAATAATAATAGAGTCAAACCTTCCTTTGACTATGGATTCAAATAAAAGGTAACTTGGAACACCCAAAAACTCAATTCCAAGTGGCGACTCTGTAAATAAAATAATCCCTACTCAAGTTTGTCACTTTAATTGAAAAAAACTCTTTAACCCATAATAGTAAGGGGGTGGGGCAGGGTAGGGTTGGGACGGGGACCAGACTGTACCGGGTAGTTTTTGGTACCGGTTAACCGGACCGGTATGACTCGTTATGGTCAAGTCACATGGGAACCGGTTAACCAGACCAGCCCGGACCGGTTCAATGGCTATTGTTTAAAAAAATTTATAAAGTGGACCGTTTGGCAACGGTCAACTGCCATTTTGACTGTTGCCCAATGGCTAACTTGCAAGAATAGCCTTGTTTGGGCATTTTTTTCAAAAATAATACTTTTATTATTTACTAATTTAGCCTTTTGAAAAACTATAATAGATCCCCCTTCTTCTTCATTTCTTCACTCATTTCTCAATTCTCAAACTCAAATTCTCAGTTCAAGTTAAATCATGTCATGTGCTTCTAGAGTGCGCTCATCTGTTTGAGAACACTTTGAGGTGGTAGAAGAAAATGAAGAAGTTCACAACGTAAAGTGCAAGAATTTTGATTGAGTCTTAAATTTTCGTTGAAAGTGGGAGGGCACATGCTGTTTAAGGAGGCATATGAAGAGTTGTCTTGAGCGTCGTCTAGAAATTCATATTGAAGTTGATGTGAGACAATTTGTGTTATTTTAAAATTATTAGACTTATTTAAGATTAATGTTTTAGTTTGTTAGATTAATTTGAAGTATTATTATGAAATAAAAATTTGAAATGAAACTATGAAAGCCTTTGAAGTTTGAAGTTTGATCCTTACATATCAAGTTATTAACACTCTAGTATCCAGTATAAGATTTATACTATAAGTTATATTTTTTTCATATCCATACTATAAATTATATTTGACAAGAGTGGGTTGCTCTAGTGGTAAGCACCCTCCACTTCCAACCAAGAGGTTGTGAGTTCGAGTCACCCCAAGAGCAAGGTGGGGAGTTCTTGGAGGGAAGAAGTCGAGGGTCTATCGGAAACAGCCTCTCTACCCTAGGGTAGGGGTAATGTCTGCGTACATATTACCCTCTCCAGACCCCACTAGTGGGATTATACTGGGTGGTTGTTGTTGTTGTTGTTGTTGTTGTTGTATTATCTTAAATTCGTAATGAATTTTTCAAATATAAGGCGTTTAAAGCCTTTGAAATTTATTCAAACATTCTTTTTATACGTTAGTTTTTAATGTTTTATATTTTTACTTTATTTTAATATAATTTTACGATTGTTATACAAAATACAAAAAAATAAAAAAATAAATAAGCCCTGCCCATTAGATCCGGAACCGTTCCAATTAAATTTTGTACCGAGAAAGCCCGAAACCGGTAAACCCAGTAAAAAATAACCAGAACCGACCCGGTAACGAAACCGGCCGGTTCCCTTTTCCTCTACCCTTGACCGCCCCGCCCCATGACACCTATATAGTTTACACAAACTCATATGGTGGAAGACCCTGCAAGTACAGAAAATACGAGAAGTTTTATTCATCCGGGCTCTCAAAAAGGCTAGCATGTATTGCGCCAATTCGAATAAATAGCTCATTAAGCATCCTTGAAATATCGGGCAGCATCATCGATAGCACCACCAAATCGGGGACCAATCGTCAGCAATCCTGTTACAGAGACGCATTAATCTATAATCTAATTCTAATTGATACATAAACCCACAGCTACAAAAGAAAAGCGACTCAAAAATTGCAACCAGTGCGGTGCCACCTTATGCGACAGGGTGTTATTGATACCATTTCGTCAAAAACTTACACTATATAGCAAGGTAAAAATTAATTTTTATGTATATATATTATATGTTAATTTCCTTTATATTTTGACACCTCTCAGTAAAATTCTTGGCTCCGCCAATGATGACAACATACCAGAAACTAAGCATGATACCAGGTCTTTTCCAGTCATAAACTAGCAGTCACAATGGAGTTGTGGGAACCAGATACAATGGGACCATGGTCCGCACACAACATGATGCATATCTGTTAAGTCCAATCAACAACAAAAAAACAGGTCAAAGTTTAGACCGGAAATTGAATAGTATAAATTAGCATGGTTTATGACTAGATGAAAGAGTGACTCCGGATTATCTCAATAAAACGTGTGCAATAACGAGGTAGGATGTGTTTGAATCACAACAAGGAAGTAACATCACCAACAACAAGGTCTTTGTGGAACATATAAGCGGCAACATTCAGGTCAGTGCAAGCTCGGATTTCATGGTTGCTATCATTGCAGAGACATTGGTCATATAAAGGCCAACTGCCCAACGTTGCGACGTAATTTCAGTGGTGGATCAACTTGTCCTTCTAATTCCTCAGCTACTACAGTTGCACCACCTCAGGCTCGTGGTTCTCATAATCAGACCGGGCATGGGGCAGGCAGAGGTGCAGATCAAGTTACTCAGGGAGGGGGACAACACTGTTTGTTTGCTACACTTGATCGTCAGAGTGCAGAAGCATCTGCAGAAGTTATTACATGTATACTTCTAGTCTGCTCACATAATGTTTATGCCATAATTGATCCAGGTTCAACGTTTTCGTACGTGACTCCATACTTTGCAATTAACCTCGGGCTAAAACATGAACAACTTAGTGAGCCATTCCTAGTATCTACTCCAGTTGACGAGTCAGTGGAAGCCACAATAGTCTATAGAGGTTGTATGGTTTCAGTCCAAGCCACAATAGGCACGTAGATGTACGTGTTACTGGGGCGGCTCAAGCACATGCGGGGCTAAAGTCAAAATTTAATATGAGACCTAAATTTTTAAAAGGAAGTTATAAGATATATTTTTATTTGAAATCTATTCTTTTAACTTTTTGAGATATAAAGTTGTTAATAATCTTTTTTATAATCGATTTTTTTCTAATAATTCTTTTTCCATTGATATTATAGCCAACTTATTTAGTCTTTCTTGAGATATTGATGATCTTAGATAAGATATTATAGAGCAATAGAAGTATAAAACTATTGAAAGCTTAAAAATATTGTTGAAGACTTAAACTAATAAAATCTTAGAAAAAGAATATGGGTAAGAATATTAAAGAGAAAGATAAAAAATATGTAGGGATTTTCGAAATATGAAGAGATTGGGAAAACGAAAGATTGACTTTAACAAATTAAGAAAGGGAGAGTAAAAATTTTACTCCCTCCGTTTCAATTTATGTGAACCCATTTGACTGAGCACGGAGTTTAAGAAAAGAGAGAAGACTTTTAAACATGTGGTGTAAAATGAGGCACATATATTTTGTGTGGCTATAAATCATTGCATAAAGGCAAATTGTTTCCAAATAGGGAAAGAGGTCATTCTTTTTGGCACAGACTAAAAAGGAAATAGGTTCACATAAATTGAAATGGAGGGAGTACATGTTATCTGATGAAGGAGTAAAAAGTAAAAAATTAGAACGTTGGGAAAACTATTCATCTACTCATTTTTAAGCAAGTCAGATTATATATATATATAAAGAGCTTTCTTTCCTTTTATATTAAAAACTTTACTTTTGTATTAAAAGTACTAAAAAAAATTTTAAATACCTATAAACCTATTATTTTTAATAAATGCCCCCCCAAATTTTGGGGCCTAAGGCATAAGCCTTACCTCTTATAACGTTAGAGTCAGCCTTGACCTGTGGGTTGTAACAGGTTGTATGTTGAGTAAGTCAAAGTGCACGCGAGTTAGTTTGAACATCACGAATCATAGTTAAGTTGTCCTTGTAAGCATATATAATTTTCACCGCCTTATTTAAAACCTAAATAACAATAATGATCACTTCGCCATGACTGTTTCTCAATTCTTTTTGACATTTTAGAGCCATAAATAAGAATTCACGACGATTCCCACATTTTCGTGTGCTATAATCAACGTCGTCTACATGAATTCGGGCGACCGACCCTGCATATCCTAAAATTTTGCGGGCCTATAAAAAATGACTTAATGAGCAATAAATATCCCTTCGCACTGACCGTTCCTTCTTTTTTTAGCGTTTTAGGGCCATAAAACAGGAATTAAGGACGATTCTCAAATTTTCGTGTGCTATAGTCCACGCCAGCTGCATGAATTCGAGCGGCTGACTCTGAATCTTCGAGAATTTTACGGGCCCATAAAAAATGACCTAATAAACAATAGTTATCACTTCACCATGATCGTTCCTCATTTTTTGGCATTTTAAGGCCATAAAATAGGGATTCAGGACGATTCCCATATTTTCGTGTCCATAGTCTGTCATGTGCATAAAATCAGGTGATCGATCCCGAATCTCCTAAAATATTGCGGGCTCATAAAAAATGACTTAATGAACAATAGTCATCACTTCGCCATGATCATTCCTCGTTTTTAGCGTTTTAGGGCCATAAAACAGGAATTCATGATGATTCCCAGATTTTCTTGCGCTATAGTCCACGCCATCTGCATGAATTCGGGTCACTGGCTCCGAATCTCCTAAAATTTTATGAAAATAAAAATGACACTGTATAGCCGCTCTCAAAATAATAGCCGAAAAAATGTATATTTTTTGTATATATATACATTCTGTATGTTATATACAAAAATTATACAAATTTTATACACTTTTTCGGCTACCAAATGTAAATAGTTTCTGGCGCGGGCTATAAGTGAAAAAAGCCCTAAACTTTTGCGAGCCCATAAAAAACGACCTAAAGAACAATACGCATCGCTCTGCCGTGACTGTTCCTCATTTTGAGGGCCTGTTTATGTATTATTCCTTAAAATTATGGGTTCAAATCTAATATTTGTTAGACATTTTAGTAGATTTTTACCTACATATCTCTACTCCAGCCCCTGCTCCAAAAGTTTTGACTTTTGCGCTTCTTGGAGCTTATAGCTTTAGACTTGTAAAGTAGGAATGTATTTGAACTCTGATAGCAGGAATGATTTTGAGCCTTTATTGTATGTACTCTATTCTTATGAGGTTCCTATTATTGCTGCTGTTGTAATTCCTTACATTCCTTGTATATAGATTTTCAAATCCAAAGAAAAGAAATAAATATATTTGCCATGAAAATAGAAATCATTTCACTTCTCTTATTCTACTGAACTTAATATTGAAAAACTGTTGGGGTCACTCATTCTGTCATTGACTAATCTGAAGAGGATAATTTACAGAATAGATGATGAAAAGAAAGTAGTAAAGACTTGTTTAACAATGTCATCAAGTAAGGGAATGAATGTTCATGGGATCATTCAAAGCATCTGATCTTTATTGTCTTTAAAATACAAGAGTTTCCAATACAAGACAGAATTTCTATATCTCATTTTAATTGCAAAATGTGTAAAATCTTATTTATAGAATTCAAGTTGTATTCTATTAGTATACCCCGGTAAGACCCCAGAAAAAATAGGGGTAGCTAAACCAGCTTTAACATGATCAACTCATTTCCTCATGGTTAAACTTTCAATGATCTCTGGAAATCATCTTCGAACATACGATGATGATTCATAAAGGAAAACTTCCTGTGAGGCGAATGTGATCTAACGTGCTTCGCAAACCATACTTATTGACAGCTGCATAAGCAGCTCTAAATCCTCCACCATATGCTGGAGAAGCATCATGTGCTATCTGGTGCATGAAAAATTCACCCAACTTATTCTCAGCTTGTGATTTTCCGCCTTTCTTAGACGATGACCATGTAGATGAGGATGAAGAAGTTGAAGTAGATGGCATATTTCTTGATGCAGGCATTACCTCTGATTCAAGCCACATGTGGGATAGCACTTGGCAGATTCCTTCCTCTACCTCAGGGCTAAGACCACGGTATCCTACAAATTACAGAAGTTCTGATGATGAAACATCAAGCTATAGCCTAGTGTTTTCCTTGTTCATATCAGTAGTATTAGTATGTATTCTCGTATTTTGTTAGTATTAGGTTCTTAGTTCTATACTACCTATTGTTTCTTTCATTTCAGTCATCTTATTATCTTGTTGCTATTAATGCTGTTGTTTCATGGCTTCTTACTATTGTTCTTGCCCTTTTTCTTTTCGTTATTGTTGTGCTTATGCTTTCCTGAGCCGAGGGTCTATTGAAAACAATCTCTCTATCTCTACGAGGTAGGGGTAAGATCTGCGTACACACTACCCTCCTCATACCACACTATGTGGAATTACACTAGGTATGTTGTTGTTGTCGTCGTCGTCGTCTGCCTCTTTAAAGTCTGCTCCAGACTGACAAAGTTGAAAGAACGAATCAAAATTTACCTTTAAGACGTAACCAGGCATGCATCAGTTCATGAGCAAGAATGGCACCAGTAAGTAATCTGCATATAGCAAAGATTTGGTAAGCCTATTTGCCTTAGCATTATATGAAGCATCTTAATTGTTAACTGATGGTGCTGTATTATCGACACAAGAAAGATCCAGGAATAGGCAAAGAAAGTACATATGTTCCATCCATTTTAAGATGTAGATCAAATTTAGTTTGTCTTTGCTTCAAATTCTATAGATAATAATTAGTTTCATGCCAAAGCACATCCTACTTCTTTTCATATAAGAATGCAGATCGACTACAGGAATCAAAGAGAAGAAAGGAGTTACCTTGGGAGGCCGTATATTACTAATATAGCTGTAACTTCACATCTTCTAATTAGTTTCTGAGGATGTGTTCTGATTCCTACTAGTCCACGGCCACCCAATCTTGGCCTCCTGAGTATCTGAATTGTTAAAAAAATTGGGGTCATCACACGTATCATTTCATCAGAACGTCGTAAACACATGTTTTAAGCGAGCCTAATATGGAAAATTATTCCAAGTGAACTGAAGATCTTACACTGGTAACTGTCTGCTCTTCTGATAGGCATAGACCTCGGGTTTCAGGAATATGATGGATACCCTAAGAGTTTTCAAGTTAGTGATCTTTGCGGATAAAAGGACAGAAAAACTACAGGCAGAGATCATTCATCATACATGCTTCTCCCCTTCAATGGCGTCGTTAAGGGCTTGTCTTTCGACAAGTAGCATAGGAACTTGCTGATCTATTTTCATATTCATGCCTTCATAATAATCTCTAATAGAATGGTAAAGTGGTTGGCAGTCCCCGGTATCCATGATTGCAGATTCCATGCACTCTAAGCATAAGCTGCGACCATCTCCAAGTGACATATATCTTGCATTCCGCGACTTCAAGAAGATAAAAGCAAATAAACAACAAGCATATGAGTTGAATGAGAGGTGAATATCCAACATCTTTAATTTCAGCTGCAAACATCCGTACCTCTAGACGTTCACAACTACAACACCTTTTGGTGTTATCGTTCTCATGTGAAGGGCAATATTTCTGAGACCAAAATGGATGGCATCTGTACTCGATCAAGCCAGCTCCGTTTGTTGGTATCTGCAATGTGATTTGTAGGTCATAACTAGAGGGACTGACCAGGTGAGAAACACACACCTTTTCCCATTAGTTTGCAAATAAATTTTAATTTCATTAGTTATCTGCAATACCTTCTCTGCTCACAAATTGGTAGTAAAATAAGTCATATAGAGAAGAAGTATGTCCTTACAAATTGATGGCAGACTTCACATTTGGGATGAGTCATTTCCTTGAAACATGTCTTATGATATGTATTATTCTCTGACAACGAAAACTTGAATCAACGAAACCAATGAGCTAACATGTCAAAATACTCGAGACTAATCAGTTTGTATAAAAACTGCATTTTCCATGGTTTTACTTTTTGTTTTCAGATTTAGCAGAGGGGTTGAGTATTGGAAAAATGACCAGAAACAGCAAGGACAAGAATGTACCTCATATTCAGTAATCGGAACACCACAAGCGCGACAAAGAAAACATTCTGGATGAAAGAAAGTTCCCATGCATCCCAAATAATTTCCAGAGACAATATCCCTATAGCAGCCACTACATTTTCTGCAAATATTTATATGTGTACATAAGTTATCTCTTACTCTAGAAATAACAATCCGGCATAGTTTTCATCATCAAGAAAAGTGTGTGCACACACACATAAACAATCCATATACGTACAGATCACGTCGTGAAATAATAGAACTACTTAATTTTCAGATGAGACAATGTATAATATGATATGTCAACAATTTTGGAAACAAAAAACCAGTTACCTATAACTATTGGGATTATATTCCCAAGGAGAATATGAAGGAGCATAAGGAGGAACATATGGAGGATATAAGGATGAATTAGAGTTATCTTGAAGTGATCTTGCTAGATCTTCATCTTGATCAGTCCTCCATTTGTATCCTGATAAACATAAACATTTTATCCTCTAACCTCAAAAAAATGAAATCAAAGTTTTTAAAATGGTATGCTAGAGGCAAGAGAAAACTGAATAAAAGGCACCCGGTGCACCAAGCTCCCGCTATGCGCGGGGTCCGGGGGAGGGCCAGGGTCTATTGTACGCAGTCTTACCCTGCATTTCTGCAAAAGGCTGTTTCTACGGATTCGTGACCTCCTGGTCACATGGCAACAACTTTACTAATAAACCTAAGCTCCCCTTCGCAAGGGAAAACTGAATGAAAATATAATTACCTTTTGGTCTCTTCAAATCTTCTGCAAGAGAGAGTGCAACTGCACGGTCTAGTTCCTCTTTCTCCTTACCGGTCCTAGAGTGATCATCCTAATCAAATTTTAAATGTTTGAGAAAACAAACAATTGAAGGACATACCAAATTCAATTGAAAGAAATATGACAAGGTTAAGTTTAGGAGAAATTTGTAGTCATGATTTATTTGATGATAGTTAATTAAAAACAATGGAGAGTCTAGGCGTAACTGGTAGCCTCTTGCAAAAATGCAGGATAAGGCTGCCTACAATAGACCTTTGTGGTTCGGCCCTTTCCAAACCCGCATAGCGGGAGCTTAGTGCACCGTACTGACTTTTAGCTAATTGAAAGCAATGGTCTAACTTGAATAATCAGTGGAAGAATTCAAATCATCTAACTTCTGAAGGCAACCAAAACTCCTGTCCTTAGAACAAGTAGTACAGCTGAAAATAGAAGGTCTTTTCTTTAAATTCTGGTTGGCAATAGTTCTTTAAGATCTTTAACAATATATAGAATCCTATTAAGAAGGGCACAAAGCAAGCTTCTTTAGGAGACTAAAGCCAAACACCCTCCCCAAAAGAAAGAAAGAAAGAAAGAGAAACAGAAAAGTGTAGTTGAGACTTTGGTTGATACCCCTGAAAAAGAAACAGAGTAGCATTTTTAATAGCATGGTTAATGAAGAGCTTATTCTTTTCCCTATAATACAATTTAGCCTCTAAGAAAATTATGTCATTATTTTCATCTCAGAATCATGATTATAGAAACAAATTAAAGCACCAGAATTCAGATGGCACATCTAAAAATACACCCTTTAATCTCTTCTTCACTTTTATTAAGTTTCCCTAAAAAGAAAAAGGACTGCTCGGTGCACAAGGCATCTCGCATTCGCGCAGAGTTCAGGGAAGGGTCACTAAGGGGTGTGATGTAGACAATCTACCCTAATGCAAGCATTACTTATTGCTTCCACGGCTCGAACCCGTGACATATAGGTACACGGAGACAACTTTACCGTTACCCAAGACTTCTCTTCCCTTTTATTAAGCTTCCTACAAGATCAATAATATATCCTGATATTACAGATATCACAAAGAGACATTATAAGGTCTATCATAAACATTTAAGTAAAAAAGTGGTGTCAAAAAAAGAAGAATAAAAAATCACCATTGATCTTGCTGGAGCACGCCAAACCTTATTTTCCTCTCCAAGAAACTGTGGTTGGTGTCCACCTGGCATTCCCCTATTACCTGACCCTCCACCCTTGAAAAGTTTACTCAGCCATTTCATAAATCTTGACTTTCTCTCAGAAACAAAATCACCTGCTTAAAAAAAATAATAAAAAAACTTTTTTACATAACTAAACCAAACTTCATGCCAAATTCTCAAAGGATATTCAAAAATATGAACCAAATGAGCCACATTTTTTTACATATAACTAAACTAAGCTTCATGAAAATACCCAAAAGGGTACTATTTCAATTGCATAATAAACCCCACAAAAATATCAACCAAAAAACCAACTTTTTTTTATATAACTAAGCTAAGCTTCATACTAAATACTCAAAAGGGTATTATTACAAATGCTTGAACTCCACAAAAAATGTCAACCAAAAAGCCAACTTTTTTACATAACTAAACCAAGCTTCATGAAAAATACTCAAAAACGTACTATTTCAATTGGAAAATAAACCCCACATAAATATCAACCAAAAAACCCATCTTTTTTACACAACTAAACCAATCTTCATGAGAAATACCCAAAAAGGGTACAATTTAAACTGCAAAAAAAAAATTATAAAAAAAAAGAAGCCTTTGAATACATTAAATCATTACCATATATGCAATGAGTAAACCAAGCTTCATTAAAAATACTCAAAAGGGTACTATTTCAATTGCCAAAAAATCAATCTTTGAAGTCATTAAAACATTGCCATATATGTAATGACTAAACCAAGCTTCATTAAAAAGGCTACAATTTCAACTGTAAAAAAGCTTAGTGTTTGAAGTCTTTAAAACATTACCAAATATGAAAGGCTGAGATATATGGTTGACAGAAGACTTATCAAGAAGGAGAAGGGTACGCAAAAATATCAACCATAAAAAGCCAACTTTTTTACATAACTAAACCAAACTTCAAGCTAAATACTCAAAAGGGTAGTATTTCAATAGCAAAAAAATCCAGTCTTTAAAACATTACCATATATGCAAGGCTGAGATATATGGTTAAGGTTAACACTTGAAGAAGACATATCAAAAAGAAGGGGTGATGAAATTTTATGTATAGAAGAAGAAGAAGAAGAAGATTTTATCAGAATTTTTCCAAGATTTTTCAAAGGGTGTGCTAAAAATGAAAAGGACAAAGTGGGAAAGAAACAGAGGAATGTGAAGAGAAGAGAAATGGAGCAATGGCATCATTAATAAAAGCCAAGTTTTTTATGAGAAAGAATCTTGTGAGGGAGAAAGATTCTTGGCTTGAGGAAAAAGAGGAATCTGCTGAGAAGGATTGTGATGGAAAGGGGAAGAAGAAAGAGGAAGGATTGTGTTAGTGAAGTTTTCAGAAAACTAATACACAAATTCTGAAACATTCTTTGATTGAGTTTTTTTGAAAGGTGGTTGGCTGGTTGCCGGGGAAAGGAAGTTCTTTACACAAATGGGGCTTCCTTTACTTACAAACTACCTCTTAGTCCCTTAATATTTTACAATTCTTGTGCATGGAGAATGGAGTATATTTACGGTCAGAGAGCGGAGCCAAGATTTGAAGTTTATGGATTCAGCGTGTTAAATATTTTAAGTTATTGGTTTTAAATTAGTAATTTTTACATATTCTATGAATCTCTTAAGACAAATACATGATTTACACTAAAGCTACTGGGTTCGAACCCATAACTTCTACTCTCCCTCCACCCCTATTTACATTTTAACTTTTATACACTTAGGGAGTCATGTGGTTGGGGAACAAGTTAAGTCCGGATTAATATTAATGAAGTTTATGCTAAACATACCCTATCTCCACATTGAATTAAAAACAGGATCAGAATGATCAAAAACCCCTAATTCATATAGAGCCGTAGATTCGGCCTAACCAGCAATCAGAGCTAATGCATTATATGAACAGAAAGCAACTGATCAGGATCATTCAATAGTATCAATACAACAGTATGAACTCAATTTGGGACAAAAATAAAGTTGTACTAGCATGCTACAACTCAAACCCAAACCTACATACAAATTTAGTTACACTAATAAACTACATCACTTGTACAAAATTTTATATACGCCATTGTCCAGGTCCCTCATTAGATAGTCCATATTGTAGACGATGAGTTCACTCGCATTAATAGAGGCGGATTCAGGATTTAATGTTTGTGAGTTCCTGTAACGATTTCGGGTAAATTTTCAATACTAACTGGGTTTACATTTAAATATTTATACATATTTAGTGAATTTTTCGAACGTATTTATACTGTTTGGACAAAAGTTATTGGGTTCACATGAACCCGCAAGTCGCAAGCTGAATCCGCCCTAGTCAGATATCACAATCTACTTTCTAGTTTCCTAATAATAAGTCAACCATGCAAAATACCCTATGTCCAAAAGTAAACCCCCCCCCCCTGCCACCGCCACTAGCCCCTACCATTTTTGATCTTTGGGCCATGCCAACTTGTAACGGTCGTGTGGTTTTCAAAGAGAATTTTTCCCAAACTAACGTTAGATATTGATTGTATCAGCAAGTTGATGAACAAATCAAATAATATATACATATATTCGGCTTTCGGTAAGCATTATGTAAGTTATGGAAAAGTTAGAGGCGGAGCTACAGTTTTAGTTACAGATTAGTGGCGAAACCAAGAATTTTGCTAAGAGCGTACAAACTTAAAAGAACTAAAAAAATATTCCTCGATAAAGGATGTTTAATATATATTATATACCTCTAAAACATAATATTTCGCTTATATATGTAGTATAATTTTTCGACGAAGGATGGTCAATTAACCACCCTTAGGGACTATGTAGCTTCTCTCCTGCTACAGATAGGGACGGAGGGAGGATATTAGTTACGGGTTCGGACGAATCCAGTTACTTTTAATTTGCTCAAATTTTGTATTTGTATTAAAAAATCTATTTAATTGCGAACTCACTAACTAAAAGAGCTATAGGCCCAATGACAATTCAGAACCTATAAACTATAAATCTCAGTTCCGCCTCACTACTAAAAATTCGGCAAAAACTGATCAAGGTCGACCGACCAACTTTGGTCGGTCAAAAAACCGACCAAAGTTGGTCGGTTTTTCAAAATATTTTATTTTTAATTTTTTTGTTACGAAACCTACCAACTTTGGTCGGTTTTCTTTGGCGCAAAAATACGGAAAACTATTTTTGAGTCCCGCGAAATTTATTTTTCAAGAAACCGACCAACTTTGGTCGGTCAAAAAACCGACCAAAGTTGGTCGGTTTCGTAAAAAAAAAATTAAAAATAAAATATTTTGAAAAACCGACCAACTTTGGTCGGTCAAAAAACCGACCAAAGTTGGTCGGTTTCGTAAAAAAAAAATTAAAAATAAAATATTTTGAAAAACCGACCAACTTTGGTCGGTTTTCTTTGGCGCAAAAATACGGAAAACTATTTTTGAGTCCCGCGAAATTTATTTTTCAAGAAACCGACCAACTTTGGTCGGTTTTTCAATTAAAATAAAAAAATTAATATTAAAAAAATCGACCAAAATTGGTCGGTTAATTCGGCCAGTCATTTAAAAAAAAGACCAACATTGGTCGATAATTTTACTTTTTAATAAAACCGACCAACTTTGATCGATTATTTTCGTGCGAAAATACAATTAAAGAGTATAAATCGAATAAAAGACAGTCTTAAAATAAAATGCACAAATGGTCTAGTGGTAGAATAGTATCCTTCCACAGTACAGACCCCGGTTCGATTCCCAGATGGTAAATCTTTTGATTACATAATTAAAATACCGACCAAAGTTGGTCGTTTTTTTTTTTTTGCAAAATTATTTTTTTTTGAATTTAATTGACCGATCAAAGTTGGTCGGTAATTTCTGACCAACTTTGGTCGGTATTCCTTTCCGACCCCTAAAATACCGTCCACACATAAATGGTCGCGTTTTGATCGGTTATTGATCATTACCGACCAACTTTGATTAGTTTTTTTAGTCGATTTTTACCGGATTTCTAGTAGTGCCATAATCCATAAACTCAAAGTTTTAAATCCACCTCTAAAAACAGCAAGTATATAACGAATCTCATTCAAAGATAGATTCTAATTAATATCAAAGAATCACTAGAGCAAACTAATTAACGGTCTCAAACATTTACTACTTGATCCCTTAATTAATGCAGTTCTCACGCATTTATACTTTTTTTCCTTTTTTTTTTCCTTCTCTTATATAAAGTAAAATGCGAGGTTAATGTGATTGTGTATTAGTAGCATCTGATTTTTCTTAATTCAACTTTAAATGTATAATTGAGTCATATTCTTGACTATTTGTCTTGTCGTTTTATAGCAATAATTTTCCATTAGAGGCTAAGTTTTAAAAAAAATCTCTCATAATTTTTACTAATTTTATTTGAGACTCAACTTTTATGTACATGTTTGAGGTTATTTATTTTGTATTTTTGGCACTCGTCTTGATTCAGTATAAAATATGAATTTTAAGTAACGACTTAACTACTGTTTTTTGTTTCAAAGTGGACGTCATAGTATTTAATTTTAACCTTTTCAAATTAATGGCTACTACCACTTATAAATATACACTCTCATTATATAGTCATATCTTTTAGTAAGTTCACTTATGAGTATTAAAATAAATGTAAAATAAGTAACAATTTATCGTTGGACCCATGGATCATAAAGGCAAATCCTAATTCTTCCACCTTACACAAATTACCCTTCCATCCAAAGTTTAGTCGCTTTGGCAAACTGAATTTATTTAAAAATATTGACGGTTTAGAAAAATAATAATAAGACATTTTTGAGAGAGAGAGAAGAAAAGCCATATTTTAGACAAATATTCTTATTATTAAGGCTATTAAATATCATTTTTAATAACCATATGAAATTGTTTTGAAAGACAAACAATATGAACCGATAATATGTTATCATTTTTTTATTTTTCATCCGGTGTTCGCATTGGATCCCCATTAAATTTAGATTCGCATATTGGAAGTAAAGCGCTCTCTGAGAAAGATAATTTTTATACCCGAGGTTCAAATCCGAGACTGAATGATAGTATATTAGTACAATTTAAATGACTCAAAACATAACATGGTTTGTTTAAAGTTATGACACTTAGAGAATTGTGCCTCATCTGTTGGTTTTCTTTCTTTTTTTGGCCTTTTGATCAGCCACTTTACTAGAGTATTTTTCCAACGATTTTATGCGTTAAAAAAGCAAATCAAGATCTGGCTGTGATGCTCTCATTCGAATCAGTACTCTTTCTCTTTAGGGTTGTCATCACAAACTAGTATTCTCAAAATAGACTAAAATATTCATCCATTATACCAATATTATAAATTAATTAATCAGTCCATATTCTTTTGGAGGAAACCTTAATCTTGATTGGGTGATTAAAAAGAAAAAAAGGTATAAATTGTTGGCACTCACTTGTTTGTCAGGCATATAGGAAAAATAAAGTAGTTTCTTAATTGCATACGAGTATATATATTTATTAGGGAACAGTATTATTTTTCTTTTCTTTTCAAAGGCTGACATCAGGTTTTAGTGGCTGCAAATTGAGTCCTAATTAAATTATTTCAAGTGGTAATGAATTCAATATATTACTGGAAGTTTTAGATTTCTTTTTCCAGAAACTGCAATGACAAGAGGTGGAGTCGGGATTTGAACAATATGGATTCTAAATTCTAGGATAAAGATATCATATATTAGTAAATGGATTCTGAATTTAATCTTTTTTTAAACATATTAAATGAATTTCTTAATACAAATGTAGGTTTGAATTAAAATTACTGAATTCGACTGAACCTCTAATTAACGTTCTAGCTCCGCCCCGACGCGACAGACCAACAGATTCTGTTAGACTTCCTTTCTTATTCTTCTTTTCTTCAACGGTTTCTATTAAATATTATTCATGTTATGAAATTAACATGCAATATGTTAAAGTTATGAATGGCTAGCTAGCAGCTTTTTCCTTCTTGAAAAATCCAAAAAAATCCCTTTTATTTCTTCTTTTCCCCATAAAATCTGCAATTGGGATCAAAATTTACGTTAACTATCCCTCCCTCTCTCCCCCTCTCCCCCCCTCCCAAAAAAAAAAAAAAACAACTTAGTGGGGGAGCAGTGTAAGGAGACATTTTGGACAGGATTGAAAAGGATGTATTTTCTGCAACTTTTGTATTGTCCAAGCGGCATGCACATTCTATACATAAAGTTAGGGTAATAATTTACCCTTTCAGTTTAGGTCAAACCACTTAATACATGACACGTGTCTTTTATAGTCTCTTTATTACTTAGCTTTCTTAATTCATATATGTATATTTATCTCAATTTATCACTTGACCATGGTAAATTAAAATGAATCGGTGTCAATATCTGTCACGACTCAAACTAATTCCTGTTGTGATGGCGCCTATCGTGGAACTAGGCAAGCCGACTCATTTCCAAAACAAACCGATATTTTCATTTAATTTCAATATTATTTAACATAAAAACCTTCGTAAAGGAGTTTCAATTAAAATAAAAGTGCGGAAGGAAAAGCCCGACATCGGGATATCACTAGTCATGAGCATCTACTACAATCTGTCTAACAATATCAAGGCTAACTCAGCCTGGAAAATAGCTAAATACAACTAGAGGAAGATAAGAGGGAAAAGAGCAGGGCTGCGATCGCCAGGCACCTACTTTGCTATCCCCGAAAAAATCTGTAATCAGAACAATCAACAACCGATACTGTGTCCGGCTACACCTGAATCTGCACACAAGGTGCAGGGAGTAACGTGAGTACGCCAACTCAGTAAGTAACAACAATAAATAAAGACTGAGCAGTAGTGACGAGCAATAAAGCATATAACATTCATATCAGAAAATCTCAGTAAAATACCACATGCTTTTAAAATCAGGATTTGAATCAAACATCTCGTTTAAACCCAATTTCATTATAAATTATTTAAAGATATTTTTCAACAGTTTTCAAACAGAGAAAAAATGCAAAGGTGAGCAAAAATGATGAATCATAAACAGCCCCTCGGGCAAAACATCACTCATATACAGCCCCTCGGGCAAACGTCACAGTCACTCGTGCCACTCGGGTATACCTCACGATCACTCTTGCCACTCGGGCATACCTCACAATCACTCATGCCTCCCAGTCACTCAACACTCGGTACTCGGCACTCGCACTCAGTAGGTAC
>AWOL01S0020149.1:3504-14891 GCA_000715115.1 Nicotiana otophora
ATATGACAAAAATGTTACTACATGTCTTCAAAAAGAAGTAGCATATGGACAGTTGAATCCTAAGCAGAAATTTGTATGGGGGAGGATGGAGGGGATACAGTGAAATTATAATCTGCTCAGTATCAGTGCCTAAGTGGGCGTTTGGACATAAGAATTATAAAATTCCAAAATAGGGGGAATTTTTTTTTTTCAAGTGAAAATGGTATTTGAAATTTTAGAGTTGTGTTTGGGCATGAATATAATTTTGAGTTGTTTTTGAAGTTTTGTGAGTGATTTGAGTGAAAATTTTAAAAAAATAACTTTTTGGAGTTTTTTAAATTTTCGAAAATTTTCAAAATGTATCTTAAAGTGTGAAAAATTTATGAACAAATGTTGATTTCGAAAAAAGTGAAATTGTTTTAGGAAAAAGAAAAAAATTTCTTAAGTCCAAACGGGCTCTAAGTAATTTAGGAAAGAGGGAACATCAAAAAGTTGTGATTTATGTGAAGGCTTTTCCAGACATTTAAAAGTAAAATTATCATTTCATTTGTTTCCTTTTAATGGATTGTACGAAGTACTCCAAAACTAATTCAAGGGTTATTGTGCCCTAATGCTGATATAGTTTAAGTGAGATCAGTCAGAAGAGTTGTTGTTAAATAATTCACATCTATTCACGCTCCGGTACCAATTTAATCTTCCAAGTGAAATTCTACATTTCGTTTTTCCTGGACTTAGGTGTAGAAAAATTAGTTTTTGTCTTTGTTCCCATTTGGATTATTCATGTAAAGTTAAACATTATGCAGGTGAATATTCACACAGACATAGCTGGAGCAAAACAAGAATACTGGTCATCCCTTGCCCCTTTACCGTTGGAAGTTGTGTTGGAGGCAGGGCAAAAAGCTAAAGATGAGAACTCATTACGTGAGCTTTTCGCAAAAGTTAATATTTATTTCTTGCAACCTAAACCATTTAAAGCCTGTTTTGTTTAACTTATTATTTAAAATATTTTGTTTTGTAGTTTACAATGATCCAGAGGAAAGGGAAGCACTTCCTCATGATCTGAGTGAACTTTCAAGAGACGGGAATGTTGAAAGTATGCTACTAGTGGATAAAGGTCTTCGGGAACTGACATCACTAGGGTTATTTACATAACTATCTAACACTCTCTCTCAAGCCAGTGCATACAAATTATATGTACCCCCGATAGGATGTGTGACATCCTCGTTGACCTCCCTATTCCCTTGTATAACTGACCCAAGGTATTTGAGACTATCTCTCCTAGGAATGACTTGTGAATCCAACCTCACATCCCCGTCCACTTCCTGATCCGCACGACTGAACTTGCACTCTAAGTATTCTATCTTGGTTATGCTCAACTTGATACTTTTAGGCTCTAGGGTTTGCCTCCAAACCTCCAGCCCTGCGTTAACACCGCCTTGCGTCTCATCAATCATAACAATGTCATCTGCGAATAACATGCACCACGACACCTCCTCTTGAATGTGGCGCGTCAATACATCCATAGCCAGTGCAAATACAAATGGGCTGAGAGCTGACTCCTGATGTAACCCCATCTCAACTGGAAAATGGTCTGACTCCCCTCCCATGGACCTCACTAGGGTCTTAGCTCTATCATACATATCCTTAGTCACCCTAATATATGCATCAGGAACGCCTCTAGACTCCAAATATCTCCATATCACATTTCTAGGTACTTTATCGTAGCCCTTCTCAAGGTCGATGAACACTATGTGTTGATGTCTCTTCCTATCCCTATATTGCTCCATCAATCTCCTAACAATGTGAATGGCTTCCGTAGTCGAACATCCCAGCATAAATCCGAACTAGTTCTCGGAGATAGATACACTCCTCCGCACCCTCAACTCCACTATCCTTTCCCAGACTTTCATAATGTAGCTTAGCAGCTTGATACCTCGATAGTTGTTGCAATTCTGGATATCACCCTTATTTTTGTACAAAGGGATCATCATACTCCATTCATCGGGCATATTCTTTGTCCTGAAAATGGCATTAAATAACCTAGTAAGCCATTCCAAGCTCGCCCTGTCCGCGCTCTTCCAGAACTCCACCGGAATTTCGTTTAGCCCGGTCGCTTTTCCCCTGCGCATCTTACACATAACCCCTCCGACCTCCTCAACTCTTATATGCCTACAATACCTGAAGTCTTTATGACTCTCGGAGTGTTCCAATTCACCCAGGACAATGCTCTTGTCCCCCTCATCATTCAAGAGTTTATGAAAGTAGGTATGCCATCTCCGGCGAATAAGTGCCTCATCCAACAATACTCTACCATCCTCGTCTTTAATAAACTTCTCCTGGACCAGGTCACAGGCCTTCCTTTCTCTTACCTTAGCTAGTTTGTACAACTTCTTATCCCTGCCTTTGCCCCCCAAGTTCGGCATACAATCGTCCAAACGCTGCAGTCTTAGTTGCTGTAACCGCTAACTTCGCCTTCGTCTTAGCCACCTTATACAATTCCCTATTCTTCCTCCTCACCTCCTCGCCAATGCTCTCCAGTAGCTTAAAATATGCCACTTTATTGTTTTCTACTTTTCCTTTGGCCTCGTCATTTTACTACCAGTCCCATTTATGACCACCCGAATAGCCCCTCGAGACCCCTAATACCCTGCTAGCAGCTTCCCTAATCCTATTCGCAGTCGTGGTCCACATACCACTTGCGTTCCCAGTACTCCTCCAAGCCCCCATTGCCAGCAACTTGTCCTTCAACTCTTGAGTTTTGTCCCTAGTCAAGGCTCCCCACTTGATCTTCGGTTGACCAGACACAACCCTCTTTCTCCTCCTCCTTGTGATCTTAAGGTCCATGACCAAAAGCCTATGTTGGGTCGTGAGATTCTTACTCGGGATGATTTTGCAATCCGTGCAAAGGTTTATATCAGACTTCCGGACGAGCAGATAATCGATCTTGGTCATGACCACCGAACTTTGGAAAGTGATCAAGTGTTCCACCTTCTTTAGAAAACTTGAGTTGGCTATTACCAAATCAAAAGCTCTAGCAAAATCCAGTAGCGATGTTCTTCCTCCGTTTCTAACTCCAAAACCAAAGCCGTCATGCACATCATCATAACCCCCTGAATTCGCTCCAATGTGGCTATTGAAATCACCTCATATGGAATTGTTCCAATGAGAGGAGTGGAACAATTCCAGCAAAGCTTTGATGTTTTCTCATACCGAAGCAATTACGGTGAGGATCAAGGAAGTAGACAATAGAAGAGTAGGCAAGGATAATAGGATTACAACCCATGTAGTCTTTTATCAAAAAGGTGCTACCAAACTAGACTAATCCCTTTCAATTACAATACGACAATTGAAGAGAATACCATTTTCATTTGCTTGCTAACTCCATCCATTTCCCTTTGTTGTATATCTGTGTTGATCCTTTACCCTGGGGGGAGAAAAATCTGAAGAGTTATCAAAGTGTGAGCAGGGAATAAATATGGCCAGAATTGTATGTGGGTCTTTGAGCCCAAACTTCACACTCAGCTTATCCTGAGAGTCACGTCGCTTAGTTTTACTAGACCTTTTAGACCACTTGAGTGATAGTATATTGCCTTTGCAAAATGCAAACATTTCTTCAACGTTAACCTCTGAAATCATCAAATATTGTTGTTTTACTTGAAGTTAAGCAAGCCAGATAAGTGTTCTTCGTTGATATAGAACCTGATACACTATTCATAAAAGATCCCTAAAACATTTATCACCATTATATTCAACTGAACTTTGTTTTAAGAATATTTATCTTCAGCGTCTTTGATAAATGCTCTTCCTTTCTCTAAAATGCGAAGAAAATGATAGCACAACTGTTGTTCTTCTTTTGCCATATTAGACTGATTTTCTGTAATAGTGGCCAAAATAAATCAGGACTAGTGTAGCTTTTCTTTTGTTTTTTCTTTCTGTCTTCTTCTTTTTTCTTATTTGTTGCTGGGCAAGAAATCCATGAAATAGTTGGAGAAAGGTCATCCGACAATAATTCTGTAGGACCAAAGATAGTAGATTAATACCAAAGTACTCCCTCCGTTTCACTTTGTTTGTCATAGTTTGACTTGGCACAAAGTTTAATAAATAAAGGAAGACCTTTGAAACTTGTGGTCTTAAATATGACATAACATTTGTGTGGCTATAAAATTGAAACTTGAGATTTTAAACATTTTATAGCATTTGTGTGCTATAAAGATTATCATTACTGAAATATTATAATATAGTCATTCTTTTTAGAACGGACTAATAAGGATACGGTGCCAAACAAAACGGAACAGAGGGAGTAATAATTTCAAACTTGTTTCATAATAAATTATAACCTCATTTTTCTTGTCGTATAACCTTTAACGTAAGATGCTAAAGCTTCATGTCCTGTTACTGAACAGTGAACGCTGAGCAGAAAGGTTGATGAGAAATCAGTTATAATATCAATGGTCTGGAACTGCTATTCACATGCTTAAAAATGGAAATAAAATTTGTATTATGTGTTAGAATTTGATGAAATCTCTTGTGTAATTGATTTAATTTTCTGTGAATTTGATGAAATCTCTTGTGTAATTGATTTAGTTTTCTGTTTCATCCTTTTTTCCCTTTTAATACTGAGTGATTTGATAATGGTCGACATCATGAGAATTTCAGATTTTGTTCCGGCGATAATAGAATGGACAATAGAAGGAGATTCATGAGAAATTCAGAGAATGGTCATTCAGGGAAGATGCTTCCTTAAAAGCAAGCAATGTGACCAAAGTTAAGCTTAAGGGACTGTATGTGCCAGTTATACTAAGTGTCACCCTTGCAAGTAAGGAAATTTGTCATCCTTGGTACGGAAGGATTACTGCAAGGCGAGTAAGGATCATCGATGTTGTGAAAAGACGCCAAAGATAAAGAAGTAAAACATCTATACGTAGATCATCGTAGCACTAAATCTTAGTACTCCCCTAAAGGGGGAATATGGAGTGATGTCGCATTAAGAGTAGAAGGAGCAGTAGCCCTAGCAATGGCCCAACAAAGGCGCCTGACTGCACTCAGAGCTACAGGTAACAGAGTAGATATTCATATTTAACTGTATGGCGTATCTACCTTTATCACATGTTAACTATATTCTTGGGATTCATTCACCAAATATATGTCAGGTATATGTTGAATTTTTTCTTGTTTATCCTAACTGGTTTGGGATTCTGCCTTTGTTATAGTTGTGGATGATCCAAAAGTTGAGCGTTAGTTTGTGGAGTTGTACGGACTTCTATCATATCTCCTTCTCTTTTAGTTATAGGAATTTGCCTCAATGTGTACAATGCTGCATCTCGGATTGGGTTAACTTTTTGAGAGATATATGCATTTGTTGTAGGGTTAAGACTTGGAGCTACTGAACTTTTTCAGTCTCCATGCTGATCATAGTAAACCATCTCAAATCTTGACTGATAGATATAATGACCTGCCGTTACATATGTTATGGCTGCAGATGACATGAGGCTACCAATGGAAGGCCAAAGCTTTTCAGAAGCATTTGGTGAGTTTATTCAAGTTACTGTCATTTGGTCAGTCAATTAGCTTACTTTGAACCCTTTGCACAATTGAATCATTTCTCTTTCTTCTTTTTCTTGTTTCAATAGAATAAGCATTACTTGCTTTTGATAAGTCATTTTTAATTGCATGACATTCTTCCTTCTATACATATAACATTGGAAAATCTTAACTATTCAAGTTACATTGTGTAACAATAAGTGCATGGCTCAACCCAGAAAGGTATGAATGGGTTTTCTTCACCATGGTATAAGATTAAGCTTTCTCAAAAATCACCACCGGAGTTCTTGTCAAGGATCTAATTTTCACTGTTGTTGACTTAATTTGAGGTGGCTTAACCTATTTCCTTGCTGTTATTGAGATATCCTATATTCAATGCCAAATTGAGAGCCTTTCGCTCGGGAAGTGAATTAATTCTAGTTTAACAAACCATGTGATTCGAGTACTTCTGATACACCACTACGCAATAATCTAAAGTCGAGTTTTTAGTTCAGGTTTAGCCATTCCATTCATTGTATCTCCAATTTTACCTATATTTTCAAAAGGAGTGGTTAGTAGATATTAGCATTAGAACTTTCTTTGCTATCTCCTATTACTAATATATTATGTCTGTATCACAGAATTGAGTTCGGAGGAGACAGAAGATGTGCAATTTAAGCAGGTATTTGACATTTTGACTCTTTAATTAATTCTTCACATTGACTTTCCCTCTTTTTTCCACCTTCCGTCTTCCATTGAGGCTATTACTCACTTGCTGGTTAGCAAACCTTTGAATAACTAAAACTGCGTAATTATTGCTCATTGATTTTGAATTGTGCACAACTTCTCTGATGAAATATTCAAAAAATAAAAATAACTAGTACTCCCTCCGTTTCAAATTAGATGAGGTACTTTCCTTTTTAGTTTGTTCAAAAACAAATGACACATTTTTAAATTTAGAAATAATTCAACTTTAAACTCTTCATTTTGGCCATTTTACCCTTAATGAGAAACTTTATATCCACAAAATTATTATGGTCCCACCAAGCTTTTACCCCTTAAGCTTTTAAAATCACAGGTTTAAAAGTTTTTTTTTATTTCTTAAACTCCGTGCCAAGTCAAACTATCTCATCTAAATTGAAACGGAGGGAGTATATGATTAAAGATTGTTTTTGTTTTCTTTATCTGTGATAGAATCTGGGTGACAATTTTGTCTCTGTAAGAAAACCAATGACTGTATAGCTAAACGATCCATTTCAAAATAGATACTACTATTCTTCATAAAAACAAAAATTATTCTATAAGAATTATAGTGGGGGCTCTCTAAGCTTACAAGTTACAATTGAATAAGAGGTCTCAATTGTCCCCCTCTCTTTTCTCTTGTTAATCATTTACTCCCTCCATTTCAATTTATATGAACATGTTTGATTGGGCACGAAGTTTAAGAAAAAATGAAGACTTTTGGAATTTGTGGTCCTAAACAAGTCAAAAAGGGGCTCAGAGTATTTGTGTGGTTATAAAAGTTTCTCATTAAGGGTAGAATTGTGTTTAAGCTAAATTGTTTCCAAATTTAGAAAGGGGTCATTCTTTTTGGAACGGACCAAAAAGGAAATAGGTTCACATAAACTGGAACAGAGAGATAGTATGAGTTTGTTGTGCTTGTTATTGGAAAATTAATTTAAAAATAGATGTTATACACTTGTTTTGAATTTCTTTCCGATTCCCATTACGTAGTCAAAGATTCTCTTTTGGTATTATTCCTTCAGGTGTGGCTCACATACTTGTGGAGAAAAGCCAAAAATCATGGAGTGGAACCAGATATTGCATAGGAGAGACTACCGTTTTGGATTAACCAAGGTGGTCAACCTCTCACTTCACATGATGCTGTTCATGGTAAGAGATTCTCCCTCTCCTCTCAATCTACAAGGAGAATAATGAATATAGGGGGAAAAAGAGTAATTACTGATTGACTACTTTGGAGGCGCAGTTGCAGTTAAACATATTAATAGTCTGTTTGGTACACTCTACCCCAGACCCCACATGTAGGATTACCCCGGGTTGTTATTGTAGCCAGACAACAAAATATATCCACTTCTAACGCAAATAACTTAATGAAGTTTTTCTTTCACTTTGCAGTCGAGCATGGCCTCATAGAGCTCAAGAAATTGGGGATTGAAACCCAATTATGGAAAGAATCTCGCCGATCGATAGATCCAGAAAACACCCAAAAAATGTAAAAGGAAAATAATTTTTGACAATGAGTTGTTTCTTTCTCTTTCCCATCAATAATTTTTTTATTCATTTGGTGAATACCATTATTTGCTGCACATATCTTAGTGTGGATCCTCAAGTCCTATTTGTCGTTGTATGTGGATGAGGCTTAAGCTGTTTTGATGTGTTTCCACTAAAAGAGACATCCAGAATATGCAATCGATAATTGAAGAACCATCAAGCTATGCGTGGTGGTAAAGGTTTCCTCACCCATAATCAATGAAAATTCCTTTGGGAGGGAGCGCTAACACCATCCATAGTAGAATATGTCTTGAATACCAGATAGTTAAAAAACAATTGAAGATATTCACTTTGACCGATTGCTAAAAAATTCGCCATGAGGTTTCTCTTTTGTCTCGTCGAAAAATCTGAATTATCATAACATATATTAATTAATTTTTTCTACTTTTCGACTCTTTCTGATATATGATATTTTACATTTTGACAATCTTCTCTGTAGTTTAATCTTGTCTAATATTCAAACATAACTTAATACTCGCGACAAATGAAAATTTTATTTTCTAAAATTAATTTTTGTACTGTAGAACTTAGATATTGAAAAGACTATATCGATGGATGTAATCATAGCAACATTTTTTTATCAAATTTGTAAACATGTTATTGAATTACATATATAACAACCAATTCAAGAAAACATATTCAAATGAATATACTAACAGGTGCCTAAAGCCATAGCTTAATATGAGGTCTAAATTTTTAAAAAAAAATTATAAGATATGTTTTTATTTGAAGTCTATTCTACTAACATTTTGATATATAAAGTTGTTAATAATTTTTTTATAATAGATTTTCTCTAATAGTTCATGTTCAATTGATAATATAACTAACCCATTTAATCTTTCTTGAGATATTGTTGATCTTAGATAAGATTTTACAGAGCAATAGAAGTATAGAACTATTGGAAACTTAAAAGTATTATCGAACACTTGAACTAATGAAATCTTTGAGAAAGAAGGTGAGTAAGAATATCAAAGAGAAAGATTAAAAATATGTAGGATTTTCTGAAATATGAATAGACTAGTCAATTTGTCTGCGCTTCACGCGGTTATAAGAGAAGATAGTAAATTTTAAATATCAACTTATAGTAAATTTGATCCATATATAAGAGATAAAAAATTTATGCACATGCGTAAAAATAAGTATATTTACTCTATCTAACTCCCCCACTATATGTGTCACCAATTCTCAAATTTATTTGATTCAAATTCTAAAAGTTAAAAAATGATTACTATAGTAGTTTGATGATCACGCACTTCACTACTCGGTTACACTTCTGAGTCACCTATTATATAGCACACATGTTAATTATCGATGCACGCTTATATAAATGTAAAATGAATCATATGTTGAATAGCTTACATATTCATTAATGTAGAACAACAATAACTTACAATTAGGAATGCTACTAAACGGTCCAGATATAGGCCTATGATGTCAACTGAATTATCATACGACTCGCATTTTGCTACATTGAATTTGGCACACTTGTTTTTCTTTGCCGACATAAAATTTTAGCAACTTCAAAAGTAAAAACTTAGAAACTCAATCTAATTTAACTGCAGAATGGCAACAACCAGACGATCACTGTAGTCAAAAAAAGAAAATGCTAGTATTAAATTACTAAAGCATATTTATGGAAAAACAACAATATTTTCTATTTGAGAATGCACTTATTGACGATAAAAAGCAAAAACTGGATTAGAAATTAAAGAAGGCTAACTATTCCAGCGCTCACGAAAACAATAAGGAGATGGCCGCTGCATGGTAAAATTTAGCAAGTTACCGGAAACCAGCACCACAGTTAAATAATCCCCACAGAAGCTCTTAATCAACTTTTTCAGTTTTCGGTTCAGTATCGCTTCTACTTCCAGTAGTACCACCAATGGAAGGACCATCTTCATCCATAGTAGCTCCACCAACACTGTCTTGATACATCTTAGTAATGACTGGATTGCAGATGTTTTTCAACTCCTTTATCTTGTCTTCAAATTCATTAGACTCTGCAAGTTGGCTACTCTTTTTCTTCCCTCTCACTTCAACACAACTATTCATCACCAAACACCGCACTAAATATGCAGCCAGATTCTTGCCCAAAATCAAATACAGAGTATTGTTTAACAGTATCCTGGAAATGTACCCCATCTATGGAGACGCCTTATGCTCCAGTCTCCCACATTGTGTCATAATATGACTGTTACATTTTGCGTTTTCGTACGTTAAAATTTCGTTAAAATTTCGTCGTAAGTTAATCGACGTATGCTCGGGAATGAGATTATTTTTGAGGTTATAAGTATTTATGCTATTTATAACAGGTGATAAGTAAGTGCCGTGAAGGTTAGAGGGTAAACAAGTCAAAGAACATGAGTTTCGTTAAAGGTTGTCAATTTGGGATAAAATACGGTCTAAGCTATAATACCCGGTATTTATGGACTAGTGTCATACAAGGTACCACATGACCATGATAGTAAGGTATATAAAGTGTATTAAAAGTGATTAGTATTTTAAGTTGTTTACCCGAAAAATTGGATAGAGTTAAATTTGTGGTATGGTTCTAAGGATATGTGATATAATTTGATACAAATCGCATAGAGAAATAGAAATACGTGTATTCTTGACTATGAGAATGAGAATAGTGAGCAAGAAGAACGAATAAGATGAAGTAAAATAAACACAAGGGGATATCTTTCAATATGAGGAGAAATATTTTGTTACAATGTGTCGAGGCTTACAATCCATCCCATCCTTATAGTACAGGGATTCTACTTTATATACAATAAATAATACGTAGTGGAGAGCCCATGATGTATTATCTTTTCCCTAATTCCCACCAGGATTCTCTCCCTTAGTGCGGTTGTAACGGCCTTATCTGTGAGCCTCGATACTGACTTGAACTCGATATCGGGTCGAGCCATCGGCCTTGACTCGAGCTCGATCCTCACTCGGAGTCTTGATATTCAGGGTGGGTGTTGGTTAGTCTGTGCATCTCCGACAACCTTTTGCCTCGTGGTTCGATTTGGTCATAGACCCGATAATGATACAGAACTGATCCTTGATCGGACTTGGAGCTCGAATCCCGAAGCTTTTTCTTCGGACCTCGACCTGACCTTACATAGATACCTTTCGATCGAAGTATTGTTATCTCGACCAGTCCGTATGACTGACTTAATAGGTTTCGACCGCATACAGATAAACCCCCTCGTTTCTCGGAGAGGATGTGATAAGAAACGACATGATTTCCCATGGTATGATTAGACATATATTGACATCAGTATCAAGTCTGACCATGAAGTACAAGGTAGCTGTCCCGTCGGTTCAACTTACCGAGGCATTTAATGCGTGCCAGTCGATGTCGGCCATTATGTGAGAATGAACCGCCTCTGTTTAGCCCATAAATAGCCCGTCCTAAATCAAACTTAATATGTAATTAAAAAAACCCAAATTTTCTTACTCTTTCCGCCTCCATTTCGCCGTTGGTAGAGCCACCTCCATCAGCGTGTGACACCATAATCCTTTTATCTTCCTTTGCTTTTCTTTTACTTATACCTTATGGCAAAAACTTCAAAAACCATACCGCAGAAGGAGAAAGCTTCCTCTTC
>AWOL01S0020149.1:27309-37658 GCA_000715115.1 Nicotiana otophora
ATCCCTCATAACGTGGCCCGGATAACCACAAGTATAACAAACACCCAACCCCATACGGCACTGCCCGACATGCTGCTTACCACAATGAGCACATCGTGGCAAGGGCGGCCTCATCTGACTTGACTCACCCCTATACTGAGAACCTGAGGCCCTGGAATTCTGACCAGGCCCTGAATATGTAGAACGATCAAATCTCTTACCTCCAAACTGAGGGGGCGTGCTAACCAATGGCTTGGATGGATACCTCGGGTATTGTTGTCTCTGACCACCTCGAAACTCACCAGAAGGACCCGAAGACCTCGCTCTCTTATTCTGGGCCCTATCATGCTCATAATCGGCCTCTGCTTCTGCTTACGCTCATCTACACCCTGAGCGTATGCCTGAATACGAGAAATATCCATGTCTTCCTGAAGTAAGACCGACATACAATCGTTAAGCAAGTGGATCTCTAACCCCATCACGAACGGTTAACCCGATCCTCCATCTTATATACAATACTGGGAGCATACCTAACCAACAAATCAAACTGAAGACTGTACTCCCGAACACTCATGTTACCCTGTCGAAGGGTCAAGAACCTATCAACTCTGGCCCGTCTAAGCTCTGGTGGAAGATAATGATGAAGAAAAGCTTCTATAAACTCCTGCCATACCGCTGGAGGGGCATCCTCACATCTGGACAATTCCCAAGACTCGTACGAATTAACTGCAACGTCTTGGAGTCTATAGGAAGAAGCTAGCTCAACTGACTCAGTTGCAGTGGCCTTCATTACCCTCAAAGTTCTCTGCATTCTATCGATAAATACCCGAGGGTCCTCATTTGGATCTGACCCAATGAATACCGGAGGGTCCAAATTAATGAAATCACGAACCCTCGCACTGACGGACCTATCTGCATGACCAATACCTACTTCCTGACGCCGAGCCTGTGCGGCTACTAATTGAGTTAACAGCTGAATAACATCTCTCATCTCCTGACCCAGTGTATCTGGCTGAGGGGCTGAATATCTGGCTGGTGCTCCTCGAAGCCCTTCTGGAGAGGGCAGGGTATGTGAAGTCTGAGATGGAATCTCACTATGAGACTCTCCCCGAGCCCTGGTAACTCGTGGTGCTCGACTAGTAGTCTCACCAACCATGGACTTTCCCTTCTAGGCGGTTGTAGTCTTCGGAGGCATCGCTGAAAACGTAACATATCATTAGGAACATGAATTCTTATATCGCACGATCTAAAGATAAAAAGAGAGGATAACATCCTATATGTCCTATAGCCTCATGTCTATAAGTGTGGTGCACAACACACCCATAAACAAGATTCTATAAGACATGGTCTGTAGACAACCCTAGGACAGAACTGCTTTGATACCACTTTTGTCACGACCCAAATCGATGGGCCGCGACGAGTGCCTGAGTCCTACCTGTCGAACACCCCTAAGCATTCATCTAAGATATAAACCTGAATAACATCTGCTGAATTACGAGAATAACATACATGAAGGAAACCTGCCCAAAAGGCATATGTACATATACATGCGGAACACGTGGGGCGAGCCGACAAGGCTGTTATAGACAACTACATATCCAAAACTAGAAGCCGAAAAGGCCACATACTATCCAACTATACATACTGTCTACATGCCTCTAATAGAATATACAACTGTACAAGGACGGGATTGGGCCACATCATACCCATACATGTATACAAGCATATCGTACTAAAATCAAAAGCAGCTCCGGATCAAGTAGAGCACGCCAACTCTCGCTGATCAAGGATCCTAAGAAGGGGGACCGTCTGCTTGCCTACCTGCACCTGCGGGCATGAAACGCAGGCCCCGGGAAATAGGGCATCAGTATGAATAATGTACTGAGTATGTAAGGCATGAAAATCAGTACATAGAAGACATAGATGAAACACAGAATAAAGAATTCTGCCTGTAAGTCTAAATAACTTGTAAATACTGAAATATTTATAATGCCATGCACGTGCGTACAAATATCGTGTCATGCATGGGTATAGGTATACATAACATCATCATGCCTCTGAGGGCATCCCATCATATCATCTCAGCCACTGTGGGTAAAATCATCAACATATGCCAACTGATCAGGTGGTGGTACGTATATAACGCCGTAACCTTTTCCTATATCCCATATACATATGTATATAAATACGCGTATATAACGCCATCTGGTCATGGATCAATGTACATGTATAAATGAATGAAATGTATGAAAATATGTTAATAATCTCAATATTCCTTTCGGATAAACTTTATCAACTGCGTATCATTCTGAGACCCATGAATAGAAGATATAATAATATGTCACGTGAGGAATCAAGAACATATAGACTAGTACTTCCATGAATAGAGTCGTTTATGAAAACTGTCCGTTTGTTCGTTTCTTTTTGTATTATTTGGATCATGCCAAAAAGAAAGAAGGGATGACCTTAACATACCTGGAGTAGGAAAAATTTCGTATGATATTCTTAGAAAAGGTTGCACCATACTCCTTTAGAACTGCAAAATTTTATGTTGCTAAGGTGCTAATAATTCTCGTTGGAATTGTTTGGTTGCAAGAAGTTTTGTTGAAAACTTGTAGGAATTGATAAGTCTCTGTATTCATAATATTAGAAATGAATTTAGCATCTGATTGTAGTGTCTTTATATTCAAAATGTTAGAATAAAGTTAGCATCTGATTGTAAGGTATTTTGTATTGAAGATGTTAGAGATGAAGTGTCTTTGTAACTAACACATTTGTTTGCCACCTAATCAACAATGACTAAGAGTCATGTCTTTAGGAAGTGGCTTGCTGCCACGTGGGGGTGGGGTGGGGATTTTAATCTTTATCCACTAATTTATTAATTAATTTGATAATATCCTGTTACTGATAATTAACCAATCACCCACATAATTAAGAATTATTTCAAATCGACAATCTTCAATCGAAACTCATTTCCTTTAATTCGTGTACCCTTTACCCTTCATGGCACTTACTTATCGCTTATTATAAATAGCATAAATATGTTGACCTCAAGATAATCTCATCCCTGAGTCTACGTCGATTAACTGAAGACGAAACTTTAACATACGAAAACGCGAGATGTAATAGAGATAATATAATCGGAGGGCAAATCTCTATTAATTCAAAGTAGGAGACTTGGTTTTGAAGAAGGAGACTCATAGCACTCGGCAAATCAATGCTAGGAAGTTGGGTTCGATGTGGGAAGGTCCCTACAGGGTTTTAGCTGTCATTAGTAAAGGATCGAACGAGCTGTAAAATCAAGATCGAGTCAAATTTCCCAGCAATTGGAACGTGACTCACCACAGAAGGTATTACTGCTGATAGATCCTACCTATAGTGAAAGTGTGCGCTGCACTCTTTTTCCCTTCGACCAATTTTTGTCCCAATCGAGTTTTTCTGACAAGGTTTTTAACGAGGCAGCAACGGAAAGCATACTACGAGAGGAGCGTCATCGGCAAAGTTAAGACCTTTAAATGACAAGGCATTGAAATCATAAACCACTATGAGATGGTTAAATAATATTTGGCTCGATGGTAAGTTCCTAATGGGAAACAAAACTTGCCATCGAACCAAAAATTATTTAACCATTCATGAGTTGTTTCCACCAACGAAGCAAGACTTCCAGTGTTCCAATTCACATACTTCGCATTCGAACACTTAAGGGGATGGTATCAGATACGACAATAAGAATGCCACTAAAATCGGGGAATGCGAGAACAGGGAACAATAATGTCTCATCGGAACTGGGGACTGCACGACCAGCCCCGTAGAAATAAGTTGTACAACTTAGGCACATGTATTGGCGGTATTTTTTTCCTTAAGAAAATGAATACTTATGTACTTTTAAAGATAGAAGGAATACAATAAAGTCCTTTTATTTTTATCTTGTTTCTTGTCTAAACGATGAGTTGATTTTATCATTTGAAAGTTAACAATAAAAAAAATACTTCAAATGCTTGTGCCGGAATGAACAGGATACGTCCTCTCCAAGAGCAACGTAAATATAAGAAGGCCCTCTCTTATGAAACTCTCATAGTAAAGGTTTGATTTTGGAAGAATTCATGCCCGGAATCAGAAGTTATCGGATGAAATTATGCCCGAAACTTTAACTAATCCAATGCAAAGAAATATCTAACACAACATTTGAGAAAAATTCTTCTTTATTAATCAAAAGTGCCAAATTCGATGAAAATTTTGGCGTAGTTACAAAGTACAAAAGAAGAAGGGGAAAAACAACAAAAGGAAAGAAGCTAAACATTATCGCCGCTGGAGCCCGGGTGGAGAGAGACATCTGCGTCCGCCTCGGTAGAAGAGGACATATCAGCTACCGGTTCGGAGCCTGGACCTTCATCATCATTCTCTTCAATTTCATCCTCGGTTCCTGAATACCCGAAACTGGTGCTCGAAGAGTCAGTTGCGACGGGCCGAGCAGGGAGGTGTTCTCGAGCAGTTAGCTCCAGTTCTCGGGCCTTGGCGATGCAATCATCAATATCAACGAAGCCCGTTTTTGGCCTCCTCCAAGGTTTTTCTCCTCGTATTATATATAGCATACTTCTTCTCAAAGACGATGGAATCCCCTTGGTACTGGACCTTTGCCTTAAGTTTGTCAACCTCGGCCTGAAGGCCATCCCTCTCGGATCTCATGGCACCGAGGCTAGAATCAAGATCACAGGTTGTAGATAGATGAATCGATGCTTTGCTCCATGATCTTCTTGAATCTCTCCTCCATTCTGGCCCTCTTCTCCTCGGCGACATTGGCCTCTTCGGTTTTGGAGCTCAAGGCTACCTTCAAGTTATTCACTTGTTCCTCGGAGGCAGATTCGCACTTGGCAGTAGCAAGCACAACATCTTGGAGCTCGGTCCACTTGCATTAGCCTCCTGGAATTGTGCATGTAATTGAGTGGCTTCTTTGCTGTGGGCCATCACTTCTTGTTTGCTTTGCTACAACCGGGACTCAAGCTCGCTCGTCTTAGAAGCTTTTGCCTCCAGAACCGGGAGGTGCGCAACAAGTTGGTCTCTCTCAGCCAAAAAATGATCATGTTCGGAGGTGAGTCCTTGTTTATCTCGGATCAACCTCTGTAGACCCTCGGAAGCAAGGAAGTTAACCTGTAAAAAGAATATCAAGGTTATAAACCTCGTTATAACAGACAAATAGAGAGAAAGTGATAAGAAAGAAGGTACAGTATTGTTGCCGCATTATGCATTGCATTGTTCAAAAAACATTCCCTCGAAAGGGAGCGTATTTTCTTCTTATCTATCTCTGAAGCCAGCGGCTTCAGGTAGTTAGCAAGCTCCACCGGCCTGGACAGCATATGGTACTCTTTCAAAATCGAAAGAGTAGCGCTCCTCCTCCCTCAGGGATCAGGGGAAGGGGGTGAGTAATTGTGCCCCAAATTAACATAGTCGAGAGACCGGGGAGGAGAAGCACCCTCCTCTCGAGCGTCTGTTACCCGTGGAGGAGATGTAGTGTATGCTGGTGGTGAATATGCAGTTGGTGTTGAGGGGCATGAAGTTGTTGGCATTGAAGGTTGAGAGAGCAGTTGCGGCAGGAGCAGCGCTGATTATTGGTTGCTTAGTGTTCGAAGGTAGAAGAGGCCCGAGGTCCAAACTCCTTGGACCAGAAATAGCAACGGGGACAGGACAATGGAAATCGACATTATCTACCAGATCCATCTCGCCCCAAAGTGCTCGGACCTCCTCTACGGTCGGGTTTTGAAGCTCCCCTGGCTGAGCCACCAGTTGAGCTGATGAAGATATTCTTTTCCTTTGCATGGGAGCCACTTCATCACTGGCTTCTCCATCTTCCACAATAACCANGCATAAATATGTTGACCTCAAGATAATCTCATCCCTGAGTCTACGTCGATTAACTGAAGACGAAACTTTAACATACGAAAACGCGAGATGTAATAGAGATAATATAATCGGAGGGCAAATCTCTATTAATTCAAAGTAGGAGACTTGGTTTTGAAGAAGGAGACTCATAGCACTCGGCAAATCAATGCTAGGAAGTTGGGTTCGATGTGGGAAGGTCCCTACAGGGTTTTAGCTGTCATTAGTAAAGGATCGAACGAGCTGTAAAATCAAGATCGAGTCAAATTTCCCAGCAATTGGAACGTGACTCACCACAGAAGGTATTACTGCTGATAGATCCTACCTATAGTGAAAGTGTGCGCTGCACTCTTTTTCCCTTCGACCAATTTTTGTCCCAATCGAGTTTTTCTGACAAGGTTTTTAACGAGGCAGCAACGGAAAGCATACTACGAGAGGAGCGTCATCGGCAAAGTTAAGACCTTTAAATGACAAGGCATTGAAATCATAAACCACTATGAGATGGTTAAATAATATTTGGCTCGATGGTAAGTTCCTAATGGGAAACAAAACTTGCCATCGAACCAAAAATTATTTAACCATTCATGAGTTGTTTCCACCAACGAAGCAAGACTTCCAGTGTTCCAATTCACATACTTCGCATTCGAACACTTAAGGGGATGGTATCAGATACGACAATAAGAATGCCACTAAAATCGGGGAATGCGAGAACAGGGAACAATAATGTCTCATCGGAACTGGGGACTGCACGACCAGCCCCGTAGAAATAAGTTGTACAACTTAGGCACATGTATTGGCGGTATTTTTTTCCTTAAGAAAATGAATACTTATGTACTTTTAAAGATAGAAGGAATACAATAAAGTCCTTTTATTTTTATCTTGTTTCTTGTCTAAACGATGAGTTGATTTTATCATTTGAAAGTTAACAATAAAAAAAATACTTCAAATGCTTGTGCCGGAATGAACAGGATACGTCCTCTCCAAGAGCAACGTAAATATAAGAAGGCCCTCTCTTATGAAACTCTCATAGTAAAGGTTTGATTTTGGAAGAATTCATGCCCGGAATCAGAAGTTATCGGATGAAATTATGCCCGAAACTTTAACTAATCCAATGCAAAGAAATATCTAACACAACATTTGAGAAAAATTCTTCTTTATTAATCAAAAGTGCCAAATTCGATGAAAATTTTGGCGTAGTTACAAAGTACAAAAGAAGAAGGGGAAAAACAACAAAAGGAAAGAAGCTAAACATTATCGCCGCTGGAGCCCGGGTGGAGAGAGACATCTGCGTCCGCCTCGGTAGAAGAGGACATATCAGCTACCGGTTCGGAGCCTGGACCTTCATCATCATTCTCTTCAATTTCATCCTCGGTTCCTGAATACCCGAAACTGGTGCTCGAAGAGTCAGTTGCGACGGGCCGAGCAGGGAGGTGTTCTCGAGCAGTTAGCTCCAGTTCTCGGGCCTTGGCGATGCAATCATCAATATCAACGAAGCCCGTTTTTGGCCTCCTCCAAGGTTTTTCTCCTCGTATTATATATAGCATACTTCTTCTCAAAGACGATGGAATCCCCTTGGTACTGGACCTTTGCCTTAAGTTTGTCAACCTCGGCCTGAAGGCCATCCCTCTCGGATCTCATGGCACCGAGGCTAGAATCAAGATCACAGGTTGTAGATAGATGAATCGATGCTTTGCTCCATGATCTTCTTGAATCTCTCCTCTATTCTGGCCCTCTTCTCCTCGGCGACATTGGCCTCTTCGGTTTTGGAGCTCAAGGCTACCTTCAAGTTATTCACTTGTTCCTCGGAGGCAGATTCGCACTTGGCAGTAGCAAGCACAACATCTTGGAGCTCGGTCCACTTGCATTAGCCTCCTGGAATTGTGCATGTAATTGAGTGGCTTCTTTGCTGTGGGCCATCACTTCTTGTTTGCTTTGCTACAACCGGGACTCAAGCTCGCTCGTCTTAGAAGCTTTTGCCTCCAGAACCGGGAGGTGCGCAACAAGTTGGTCTCTCTCAGCCAAAAAATGATCATGTTCGGAGGTGAGTCCTTGTTTATCTCGGATCAACCTCTGTAGACCCTCGGAAGCAAGGAAGTTAACCTGTAAAAAGAATATCAAGGTTATAAACCTCGTTATAACAGACAAATAGAGAGAAAGTGATAAGAAAGAAGGTACAGTATTGTTGCCGCATTATGCATTGCATTGTTCAAAAAACATTCCCTCGAAAGGGAGCGTATTTTCTTCTTATCTATCTCTGAAGCCAGCGGCTTCAGGTAGTTAGCAAGCTCCACCGGCCTGGACAGCATATGGTACTCTTTCAAAATCGAAAGAGTAGCGCTCCTCCTCCCTCAGGGATCAGGGGAAGGGGGTGAGTAATTGTGCCCCAAATTAACATAGTCGAGAGACCGGGGAGGAGAAGCACCCTCCTCTCGAGCGTCTGTTACCCGTGGAGGAGATGTAGTGTATGCTGGTGGTGAATATGCAGTTGGTGTTGAGGGGCATGAAGTTGTTGGCATTGAAGGTTGAGAAGCAGCTGCGGCAGGAGCAACGCTGATTATTGGTTGCTTAGTGTTCGAAGGTAGAAGAGGCCCGAGTTCCGAACTCCTTGGACCAGAAATAGTAACAGGGACAGGACAACGAAAATCGACATTATCTACCAGATCCATCTCGCCCCAAAGTGCTCGGACCTCCTCTACGGTCGGGTTTTGAAGCTCCCCTGGCTGATCCACCAGTTGAGCTGATGAAGATATTCTTTTCCTTTGCATGGGAGCCACTTCATCACTGGCTTCTCCATCTTCCACAATAACCACTGTGGCCGGATCGGTGGTTTTTGTCTTTATTTTCTTATTTTTATCCCCAGCCGAGGAAGAATGCCGCCTTTTTGGTTACTTGTTCTCTAGTTGGGGACTCCGAGAGGAAGCACCACCATCGGAAGCAGATCCGCGAGCATTACTTCGAGCAAGGGCACTTTGTAGCACCCTGGCAGCCTCCGCGGGATCAGCCAAAACATCAACCTCAGGGCAGGTGACAGAGCCCTGCGGGAGTCTTGAATCAAGTAAAATGTGGAGTTAGCAAAATTACCTATGTTCATGCAAAGACAAAAGGAAAAAGGACTCGATTTACCATGGTTCTTGGCCTTCCACCCATATTTGGGGGCCATTTCCTTCCACCGGCAGGATTCTGATGTTGTAATATCCAGAATCTTCTGAACCTACTGGTCCAGACCTTGAACCCTTGGCGGTTCCCACCAGGTAGCTGAAATAACGGAAACAAAGAGGTCAACAATGACGCAAAATGGTCTTCTTACAAAGAAAAGAGATGAACAAATTACATAACTTACGAGAACGGTTCTATGATTCAGGAAAAGATTGAGCTGTGGCCGAGAGGATATCCCTAGTAGCGATGATGACAAACTGCTCCATCCATCCATGGTCATTGTCATCATCCACGCTGGTGAGAAGGGCATGGTGGCCACATTTGCTGAAATTTTAACTCCCCCACAGAAGATTCTGGTGGGCACAAAGGAGACTTAGCCTCCGTGACCGCCAGCTTAGCCTCCTTCCTAGATGCCTTATATCTCTCCATGCACGCTCGCCTCTCCTCATTACCTATGCTCCCCACTAACTTCAGGTACGCCGCCTTCTTCGCTTCCACTTTACCTTGGACCACTTCATTCCACCACCAGTCTCCTTTGTGCCCACCAGAGACGCCCGTCGATACCCCTAACACCTCTCTCGCAGCCTCCCTAATACAGTCTGCTATCGCTGACCACATAGTGCTCGCGTCACCACTGCTCCTCCAAGCTCCCATAGCCGACAATCGCCCCTCCAACTCTTGGGATTTATGTAACACCCCGAAAATTTTTGAAGTATTTCAGTGTAAAGCCCCCTGAATTTCGCAAGTGAATTCAAGGTTTTGTGGTGCCAGAGTAAGCTTACGTGTTTGAGGATGGTATAAGTTCTGACTTTTTGGGTTGAACAATGTATCGGAAAGTAAAGAAAATTTTTTGGCAGAAAAGCGTGTTTATGCGGTCCATTATGTGACCGCATAATCACTCTGCGGGTCGCATAATGGCCGCAGAAGTGAGCAGGAGAAGGGCCAGTCTGGGGAAAATTATGCGGTCGGCTATGCTACCGCATAACTGTTATGCGATGCATTATGCGATCGCATAACAGTTATGCAGACTGCATAGTGACCGCATACACAGACAGATTTTTGATCGTTTTGGTCTATAATTATGCGACCGATATGCGGTCCGCATATCCATTATGCGGTCGCATATGCGACCGCAGAACCTGTTCCGGAGCTCCATTTTTGGGTTTTTAAAACCCGATCCAACTTCGTTAAATGCACGCTTTGGGTCATTTTTGAGCAAAAATCTGATGTTTTAGAGAGAAGGGAGAGTGTTTTAGAGAGAGGAAAACCCTAGGCTAATTATTCATCAAGTCTTGCTCAAATCTTGGAAGATTAACAAGGAAAACCCACAAGTTCTTCAT
>AWOL01S0020149.1:40611-53704 GCA_000715115.1 Nicotiana otophora
TTCGTGGGGAGATGGCCTAGCCGATCGGGCGTGATCGGACTCCGTGCTAACAAAGACGATGGTATATCGGTACTAATGATCTCCCAACCAAAATTATATATGAAGTTCGTATTTTGAAAATTATTACGTTTTAACTAGACGTTTGGATATTGTTGATTGTGACTTGCTGTTTCTATATGTTGTCTTTTCTTATATGGGCATTCTATTTTGAAAGAGGATTTTTAGCTATACATACTAGTACTATTCGACAGTACTAACGTTCCTTTTGCCGGAGGCGCTGCATCTTTAATGGATGCGGGTGGTTTCTTAGCAAGCGACATTGATCAGTAATAGCAGTACACTCTTTTCAGCTGATTTGGTGAGCCCCACTTCATTTCGGGGTCATGTATCTTTTGTTTCTTATGTACTGTATTTTGAGGATAGTCGGGGCCTTGTTACCGGCATTTTCATATTACTCTTCTATTGTACTTAGAAGCTCCGTAGACAGGTTGTGGGTTATGGTTGATGTTGGGAATTGAACTAGAAATGTTGGTACTTGAAAATTATATTTTTCATTAATTCTATAAACTCGTAATGTTTTGGAAATTATGAATGAAGCTGCTAATGGGAATGAAAAGGAAGTTGTTAATAAAATCTTTTCAATGATTGATTAATAGAGTACATCTCCTCTTTATTCATGGATGAGTTTGGGTAAAAAAAAGTCTAATAGGTTTGCTCGGTCGGGTTCTCTCGGTTGAGCGCCGGTCGCGCTCCCTGAGTTTGAGGCGTAACACTTTATCCTGAGTTAAGGCTCCCCACTTGATTCTCGTTCTTCCTCGAGTAGACCTTTTCCTCCTCTTTAACATAATACCAATGTCTATCACCAAGAGCCTATACTGCATCGCAAGTATCTCACCCGGAATCACCTTACAATCCTTGCACAGCCTTCTATCACACCTCCAGAGGAGGATATAGTTAATCTGAGCCTTTGCCACCGCATTTTGAAAAGTAACCAAATGCCCCTCCCTCTTCCGAAAGCTAGAGTTCGCAATCACCAACCCAAAAGCCTTAGCAAAGTCCAACAACGATGTACCTCCTCCGTTCCTCTCCCCAAAATCGAAGCCTCCGTTCACCTCGCCATAACCACCTATGGTCGACCCAATATGCCCATTGAAATCCCCTCATATGAATAACTTCTCAGCAGGCGGAACCTGTCATACAATCTCATCTAACCCCTCCCAGAAGCACCGTTTAACCTCCTCATCTAGGCTCACATGCGGCACATAGGCGCTAACGACGTTTAGGGTGCACTCCCCAACTACCAACTTAATAATCATCAATCTATCATTCACTCGTCTAACATCAACCACAGACTCTCTAAGTTCCCTATCCACCAAGATGCCCACTCCATTCTTATATTTCTGGACTCCTGAATACCAAAGTTTATACACGTCTGCGTCCCTCGCCCTCGACCCTACCCACCATGTCTCCTGGACACACGCTATATTGACCCTCCTCTTCTGGAGGATCTTCGCCAACTCTATAGACTTATCCATCAATGTACATACGTTCCATGACTCAATTCTCAACCTACAGACACGCTTGTTCCCTTTACCTCCCTTGACTCCCGCCCCACTCCCCGTTCCCCCCGAGGACATGACCTCACTCGACCATCCTAGACCACAACCACTATACCTATGACAGAGCAAGGGGAATCACTATCACACAAAAGGCAACAGACCAAATCAGAAGAAGACAAGTTGCAACAACAGGCACACTAATACGGTGAATAAACTAATACGAACTAAGATGACAACAATTTAACTCACACAACAAAGGAAAACTGGAAAACGGGAGGTACCAACTCCCACGAGTAGAACCTTAGAATTGTCTTTGATAAAAGGATAAAAGGATAAAAGGCAGCTGACCCAATATTAATAAATAGTAAATTTTAAGCAAGAACAATACAACCTGAAGTCACAACATAGCTGTTTAGACAAGTTTTAATGCGCACAGATTAACTAGTTTAATTATATAAACCCATCATTTGATTTGACTTGTTATACGCGATTCTAGCACTACTAGTGCTTGTAACCATAGGCATTATTATTATTCGCATCTCATATTTCAACTTCCCCGCATGCAATGCAAGGTGGCGACTCCAATCTCGTCCACAATATTCTACTCGCGAAACAACAAGAACCAAAATTCTATATTCTAAAAAAAAATTCAGTAATTGAGCTCATTTATATGTTGTTACCCTGATATAAATAAATCTACAGGACATTGAATTGGTGGGCTAATAAGAAGAATGTATTGAATTAACATCAAAGATTGATGGAATTATCTTGATGCATGGATTCATCTTCTAACATCAAAGCGTTTGAGAAGGATCTGGCGTAGACTATACTTAAAAGGTATTACTTTCATTTCGTTCCAAATTCTATGTCGTCTAAGGCANACGTCTAAGGCATTAGTCCTACTACTACATGACTATTAGAACAATTATTATTGTTTCATTCAAATTCTTATCTTTTGATATGTATAATAATTTCATTTAATTGGGGTTGAAATCGCAAAAATAAATTGAAGGGAAGAGGAAAATAACGCAGAGTAGAGGCATTGGGTGGGCGGAGATGCAGGGTCAGGGGCACGCGCGGTCAGGGTCAAATGCGGGATGGCGGCCGCAGAATGCAAAGGCGGCGGCGCAGAGGCTAGCTCAGGTAATGGCGTATCAACAAGCCGATGACGACAACGAGGAAGACGAGCTGTATGAATACAACCCTGTGGTTGTGGCTCCCTCTATTGCTGCTATTGGCCTGGGTGGAAGGCCCAATCGAACTCGTACTCCTCTGGTAAATATATACTTTAAAAAACTTGCACATGCTCCTTTGGTGTTTTTAATAAAATTACTGAAAAGAAAGTTATGGACCACAGTAGCATTATATTCCAAATAATCTATTTTAGCTCGGAGAGAGTATCTTTCTTTTTGAGAAATAAGTAAGTAGCTTGAGTTTTGGTTTCTTTTGTTGTGTGTTAGTCAGTCCGGACATCTATCGAACCACAGGCATCGACTACCCGTCCGGCATCACTGGGAATCCGACCATCTGCATCTACTGACTCTTTGGGTCAAAAGGTACTCTTACATAACACCATTAAAATACTTCCTCACTCTCAATTTTCCCCCCTCTGTTACTTTTTCCTCTTCTAAAAAATTGACACATTTACATTTTGTCATAAATGAGTATTTGTTATAGATCACAATTGGATAGTAGTTTTGGTACTATTACTTGTCTTGCTTAGATAAACTCAGCGTCCAATCAAAGCCAAATAAATTGAGATCGCCTATAATTTTTTTATGCAAGAATCAAGATTGAAGTTTTGATTTCTTTGTTCTCTCTCAGCCAGTTCGTGCATCCATAGAAGCAAATGCATCATCTACACGTCCAGCATCAATCCGTACATCCATAGAACAACATGCACTGACTACACGTCCAACATCAATATTAGGAATCAGACCATCTTCGTCTTCAGAGTCTTCAGATCAGCAGCCTTTGTCAGCTCGTTCAACGACGCCTATTCGAACTTCTCTCCGATCAGGATCCTCCTTGGAACATCAACAACAGCAACAGCAACAGCATGTACATGTTCATCAACATTCTCGTTCATCTATCCAAACCACTTCTTCTACTTCTGCAGCTGTCCCGAGTAAGCTAACTTTTCAATCTAAAAACACTTTGGAACAACCACCATCTGCTCACGCACCAACTACACCTTTGGCTAGCAATCAATTATCGTCTCAATCCAGCATCCCGGAACAACCTCTATCTGCTCGTGCTCTAGCAGCTAATCGCTCGGGTCACTTCGGTGGAAAGCCAGTTCCTGCTGTACCTTCTAATGTGCCTGTCTCGCTCAGGCCAGTTCGTTCTAATGCAGCTGCAATTGAGCCTCATCCTGAAGCTCGTAAAGATAATCGGTAATCTTTGATTCTTTGAATTTTGTATTTCTTTGATTGAACCCATCTCAACATGTGTGCAACCTCGAAACTAATAAGTTACTATGAATATAGAGTTAAGCTAGTAAGCATGGTGAAGTCTCAAGTGTTTTTCCTTGTTCAAAAACGCTTTTACTAGTTTGAATGCACAAATAACTACACGAGCATGTCGTATAAGGTTTTGATGCTCACTATTTTGACAAAGTAGCTTTACCAGTTTTATTACAAATGTTGACATTTTAGTCATATAATTACTACGCACTCTTCAGCTCTAGAACTAGAATTGAAGTTTGTTTCGAAATGTAAAACACTTGTCCGTCCATCCCACATTCTAGATGTTAGTCTTTGAACAGGACCAAGGGTAAACGCAAATATCAACTGGGAGTACATTAAACAGTTTTGTGCATTGCTGAATGTGTTCTAATCTTTCATTTATTGGGTCACTGAGCAGGTTATCAGTAGATTTTGGTACTTTCAAGTATAAAGAACCTCCCACTCAGCCATCTTCATCTGCTTTACAAGATGAGGTTAGTTCATTTACCAACTGTATCAATCATTCAACTACATGTCAAACCTTCTAAAAACCAGAAAGTTTATAGAGTTGAACTTCCTGAATAGAGAAGTTCTCTTGGATAAGTTGCTATTTTTTTTAGAATCTCTATTGAGTTCCCATGATCTCTAATTACAATATTGATGTGAATGAGATTTGATCCAAAATACAGGTTGACATGCTTCAAGAAGAGAATGAAAGTTTACTCGAAAAGGTAAGAACAACTTCCTTCTCAAAAGCAATCAGTTGGGTACTTAGGCGCTAGGTAACGCTAATTTTTGCTAATAGAATTAGTTTATCATTTCAATCCATCGTACTCACGGGCAGTGGATCGTTATATATCCTTTCAGCTTCGACTTGCAGAAGAGCATTGTGAAGAAGCTGAGGCAAGGGCTAGGCAGCTTGAGCAGCAGGTAAATCTTCAAGAACATATTTGTTACTTTTCTCGCATTAGTTAGTTTTTCTCCTTTGCTTTCAGACTGTATGTTGATGCTGCCAACATTGCAATACCATTGTTGGATGTTGCAAAGTGATGAAAGCTTTGCATCATGGGTTTGAGCAGCGGTTCGAGTAATTCCACTGCTGAAAGTAAGAGGTTCGCAGAAAAGTCATGAGCCTTCACAATATTTGAGTTGCTTAACATATGTTGTTAGGATCGGGAACTCGGGTAGTGCGGAATTTAGCCAAACAATATTATAATGACAATAACAAAGATAATGCAAGTTGATAACAACGACAAATACCCCCGAGAGAATAATAACCTCACAAGATCGCTCCAAAGAAAGGGGATCACACAAGTGTTTCCCAACACTCACTCTCTTACAAAATACTCTCAATTACTAAAGGAGAAGAAGAAACAAGAAATGAAGACTCACGTCTTGTTGGTATGTTTAAAATGAACTAATTGTCTTTCCTTTTATAGGCAAAAAAGTCTTGGCCTCTTAGTTGTAAAAGAAAAGATACAACTTGCGCAAATGATATCCATTTGGGTCCCAAAGAATATTACCAACAAAATTTACTTTGCAAAATAGGCTTATGCTTATGTGAGATGGACTCCACTGGCCAAAATATTGGCCATAATTACATATGTCTTGCTTTTAGGTTGCCAGTCTTGGGGAAGGTGTGTCAATGGAGGCTCGTCTTTTAAGCAGGTAAGCTTCATAATCAAAGAACATTGACCTTCGTTCTAAAATCATCTAGGCTAAATTCAATATGTTTTTATTTTTCCTTTGTACAGGAAACAAGCAGCTCTACAACAAAGGGAGGTATGTATGATAAAGAGTTCAATACATTCTTCCTTATTTTATATTTTGTGACACACGTCAGTTGAATGTATAACTTCAAAGAGATAGTATAATTTACTCTACATTAATATAGTAGAAGAAAAAAATATGGTAGAGTTAATCCGATAGGGAACATCACATAACAATCAAAGTACAGTTTGAGTTAGGTGTAAAGAAATGTATGATCTTTTAGTAGAAACTTTTCACATAAAGTAGGAAAGCGACAGTATGATATTATCATATTTATTTCACTTATTCCGCTTGGATGAAATTAAAGATGTGTACTTCACAGGCTGCTCTAAAAGTTGCAGCACAAACTTACGGTGGAAAAAGTGACGAGCTTGCAGCTCTTCGAACAGAAGCTGAGGTATTTGTAACCTTCATCCTTTATATTTGATTTCATATTTCAGGAATAGTTCATTCTTTATATCTATGATTAAGGACTAAGAATTCCTATTTTAGTCTTCTGAGATATAAGTGCTACAAATTAAAACTTCAATATTATCCTTTCAGAAAGAAAAAGAACTTAAAAGTTTTGTGAATCTACCTCTTTAGCTTTGCAATCTTGATTTCACGATGAGTCGTTGGATGTGAGGCCTTTAGAATTGAAGTATTCTGATAGCTTATAACAAGTCTTAGAGAATAGTATAGAACATAATTACTGAAAATTCAAAAGTTTGGAGATAAAAAAAAAGTAGAAAATGTTTAAAGCTTACTCCCTTCGTTTCAATTTATGTGAACTTATTTCCTTTTAAATCAGTGCCAAAAAGAATGGCCCAGTTCCATATCTAGAAACAATTTACCTTTATGCAATGACTTATAGTCACACAAAATATATGTGCCTCATTTTGCACCACAAGTTCAAAAGTCTTCTCTTTTTTCTTAAACTCCGTGGCCAGTCAAATAGATTCACATAAATTGAAACAGAGGGAGTATATCGTGGATATTATTTCAATATTTCATTTTTCCAAAGAATTCAAAACAGACATTTGCATTTTTCTTTGGCAGTTTATAGTCGTGAAATGTCATTGTATTTTCTTACTTAATAGTTGTATACGGTCGAAATTGATTTCGGCATTCGTACGACTAATCGAGATGGGATCATAATAGACCAAAGGAAGATTTTGTAATATCGAGATGGGTTCCGAAGATGGTACGAACGAGCTTCAGATTTCAGGTATAGGTCAAACACCGAGTTCGAAGTCATTATCGAGCTCGGGTCCGAATCGAACTATGATGAGATGTTGTGGAATCGAGCTTAAGGGGCAGAGGCCAACCGATATCGAGCCCGAATAATCACCTGATCCCGAGTCGGCATCGAGCAAGTCCGCATCGAGCTCTAAAAATAATACCGACCAGCACCGAGGGCGATTGAGCTTGAGCTCACAGACAAAGAGCCGTTGCAAATGCACTAAGGGAGCGAATCTCGGCGGGAATTAGGAAAAAACTGATTTATCATGGGTTCCCCACTATGTATTTTTAATTATATCTAAAATAAGATCCTCCACTATAGAGAAGATGGCCACATTTCTGTAAAAGACAGTTCTTTGCTTACATTGTAACTAAAACACCATACACTCCTATATTGAAGAGTTATTCTTTTAAGCTTCATAGATTGATTCATCTTGCTTAGTCCTAAAAATCATCTTCTTTCCAACCTTGTTTATTTTGCATTCTTTACAATCCGTATTTGATATTTTTATTTATTCTTATGATTTGTATTAAGTTATACCACATATCCTTAGAACTACGTATAAATTCAACTCTATCCGTGTTTCGGGTAAACAGTTTGGCACCCACCGTAGGGCTAAGGATAACAATGGTTATTTAATACAAATATGCAAACACACGCCATTTTACGCCTGTCTTTTGAAAGTGTCTTTGGCTTCGGATTAGCAATGGCAACCCCTCAATTAATGGCTTTACCTATCGAAAACGAAGCCGGCCTTCAAGACGAAACCAACAACTTGACGCCTAGGGCCGGAAAGCCGCTTGTCGATGCCATGGAAGCTCGAGTCGGAGCACCTGAAGCTTGGGTCGAAGTACCACTAGACGTTAATTCACATGTGGCCCTTGAGGCGAACCAATGTTCTGAACCTGAAAATAGCGTTCATGGCGGTACTCGATCTGCGGCTCGAGACACCCATAACGTTGAGAAAAACGGAGTCAGCTTGCGTATCATTTTTAAAATGCTGCAAGCCCAACAGGTAGCGATAGCTCAGTTGCAGAGCCAAACCTAGACACCAAGTAGGCCAGAGCCCAATCCACCTCGAGAAATTGCCCACAGAACGGAGCCAATCGTAGTAGGTCAAATGAGCAAGAATCGGGGACTACTCCCGAAATTGCAAAGATACTCGAGGAGCTCACAAAGTAGATCGAAGCAAACGATAAAAAAGTAGAAACATACAACTCCAGGGTCGATCAGATCCCGGAGGCACCACCAATGATAAAAGGGTTGGATTCCAAAAAATTCTTGCAAAAGCTTTTTCCCTCGAGTATCCAGTTGTAACTTGGGCGGATGTGCACAATCGATATCAGTCAAAAATCAGGGTCGAAGATGACCAATTAGGAGCTCCTTCCGGATCAGTACAACCAAACAAGTCGGTTATTAAAAACCAGAGGAGCATCGACAGAGAGCCAAGGTCGAACAGAAACCGATATCAACCATACACCATAAATCGAAGAAATAATGATTCGGGTTGCAATTCCGCCCGGAACAATCGAAAGAGTGATCAAGGACAGAATTCTCGGGGACTTATGAGCAAAAGCAGTTTCGACAAATATGCCGATCCTATAGAGGCACCTCGATTATCGGAATATAACTTTAGCATCGATGCATCGGACATTGTATCGGCAATCGGAAGGATCAAGGATACTAGGTGGCCCAGACCCATGCAAACTGATCCCTCCCAAAGAAACCCAAATTCGATGTGCAAATATCATGGCACACATGGCCACAAGACCGAGGATTGCAGACAATTAAGGGAGGAGGTAGCTCGTCTATTCAATGAGGGCCACCTTCGAGAGTTCCTCAGCGATCGAGCCAAGAACCATTTCAGAGAGAGAGACGTCAACAGAAAAAATGAACAGAAGGAACCTCAACATATCATTCATATGATCATCGGTGGGGTCGACACTCCATAGGAACCCATACTCAAATGCTCAAAGATACCGATCACTAGAGAAAAACAAACCCGAGATTACGTGATCGAAGACACTTTATCATTCAACAACAAAAAAACTGTAGGCATCTCTCAGCCCCACAACAACGCTCTGGTAATTTCTATCTTATTAGATAAAGTTCAAGTTAAGCGTGTTTTAGTGGATCCAGGTAGCTCTGCAAATATCATGCGATCGACTACTAAGCCTACCGGCTACTTTTATTTCGAGTTCAAACAAGCACTCACTTGACCATTACGCCTACAGGCTATATTACTTCGAGTTCGAATCATTCACTCGACTACTAAGCCTACGGGCTATTTTTATTCCGAGTTCGAGCAAGCGCTCACTCGATCATTATGCCTACGAGCTACATTACTTCGAGTTCAAATTATTCACTTGACTACTAAGCCTACGAGCTACTTTTATTTCGAGTTCGAACAAGCACTCACTCGACCCTTACGCCTACAGGCTACATTACTTCGAGTTCGAAATCATTCACTCGTCTACTAAGCCTACGGGCTACTTTTATTCCGAGTTCGAGCAATACTCACTCGACTTTTACGCCTACGGGCTACATTACTTCGCGTTTGAATCACTCACTCGACTAATAAAACCTACGGGCTACATCATCTCGAGTTTGAGAAATCACTCACTCGACTAATAAACCTACGGGCTGTATTACTTCAAGTTCAAACAATCACTCAACTCGACTACTAATCCTATGGGTTACCTTATTTCAAGTTTGAGTAATTGCTCACTCGGATATAAAGGCTACGAAGTCCAAATTCGATCAAATTACCTAAAGCCTTATGAAAACATTCATAAGGCATGAATAAAATAAAATCTTCACAAGGCAGGAAATTAAACAGTGGCAAGTCGATAAAAGAAAAAGATATTTATATATATATACAAGATTGTTTACATGATTGTTTGCAACACAGAAATTAAGGGCTAAGTTTCTTGGTTATCTCCAGGAGCGGTCTCTTCTCCACCGGGCTCCTCCACGTTCTCGGACCCGCTCTTGCTCCCATCATCTTCATCATCATCATCATCGTTATCATCGGAAGCCAAGGCTTCAGCATCGACTTCGAGCTCTTTAGCCCTTTTTATCTCTTCAGTGAGGTCGAAACCTCGAGCATGGATCTCCTCGAGGGTCTCCCTCCGAGATCGACACTTAGCAAGTTCAGCAACCCAATGTGTTCGAGTATCGGCGGTCTCGGCTGCCTCTATTGGTTGTACCTGGGCAGCTTTAGCATCGGCCCGATAGTCGGCCAAGAGTGCATCCGCATCGGTCTTTGCCTTTTCGGTGTCAGATTCGGCCTTGGCAAGTTCAGAGGCCAACCGAGCCTCGAGCTCCTCTATTCTTCTTGCTTGAACCGAGCTTTTCTCCTTCATACTTTGAAGTTGGTTTTCGGTCGATGATAATTGGGCTCGAGCAGCCTCTTTCTCTACAGCGAAGCGGTCCATACCTTCTTTCCACTTCAAGGACTCCGCTTTTATCACATAGACCTCCTCACGGAGTTTTCCGATCATCTCAATTTTCTGCTGCAGCTGTGAGATCGAAAAATTAGCCATCGTTCCGGTATCGAGCCCATAGGCTTTTAAAAGTATCATTACCTGCTCGGACAGATCGGTCTGATCTTGGTGAGCCTTGGCCAACTCAGCTCGGAGGTCTTTGATTTCCTCTCCCCTTTGCCCTAAGAAGAGTTTAAGGGAGTTCTTCTCCTCCGTGACCCGTCGAAGGTCGGCCTCGTATCGACACAGCTCGGTTCGAGACCGAGAACATGCTTCTCGATGAACTGCTACGACCTGCAAAGAAAGAAGAAACGAAGTTAGAAAAAGAAAACACGCATAAAAGCATTACCAACGAAGTGAGTTAAGGCTTACCCGATTCAAAGCCTGCTGCACTCCGAGGAGAAGATCTGATGCATCACTAGTGCCGACAACGTCCTCAACACCGGTAAACAAATCACGAAAAGGATCATCTCCCTCATGAGATCCATCTACCTCAAGGGCCCCCAAAGCTTGGGCTTCCCGAATCGCCCCTTCGAAAAAAGCAGGGAAAGTGGGTGAGTCTTCGATTACTACTGCCCCAAGTGAGTCACTTGGGGTGTTCTCTTCGGTTCGAAGAGAGTCAGGAACGACCCCCTCAGTCATATCCACTATCCGTTGACTTCGATGGGACATATCCTCGATTCCTAACGGCTCGGGGATTTTGCCCGAATCGTTCTCCGATATATCCTTAGTTCGAGGCGGAGCCTGGTAAACCACCATCGATCCAGTTGCCTGTGGGGCGTCGATGGTTTTCTTCATTCGGGCCATCAGTACGGTCTTTTTCTTCTTCCTCGTCTTCATCCCTCAAACGCCGAACTGATTCTGAGGTTAAAGGTATGGTATTCTTCTTCGACTTACGAGCCTTCGATTTTGGGTTTTCGGAAGTAAAGGCCCTATTTCTCTTATTGTCCTTCGCCGGTTTAGAAACCGGGGCCGAAGTTTCTTCCTCACCGGACAGGGCTCTCAAAACCGCATCCTTGCCCAAACCTACACACAAGAAAATTGATTTAAGTATACGGAAAACAGTTCGAACTATCAATGATGCGAGAAATGAGCTTACCATGATTTTTGGCCTCCTATCGACCCTTGGACAAATCACGCCATGAGCGCTCGGCATATGTGAAGGTCGAAGCCAGATCTCGTACCCAGTTCTTGAGATCGGGAACTGCGTCGGGCATCTAGGGAACCGTTGCATCACAAAAAGGGGATACCGATGAGAAAGAAATGAAAGGGCAAAATAGTAGGGGATAAAAACAGAATTACACTTACGCTTCATGTTCCACTCCTCAAGAAAAGGCATCTTTTCAGTCAGAATCAGGTCCGAAGTCCTTACTCAAACGAACCTACCCATCTAGCCTCGATCCCTGTTCTCGTCTATGCTCGAGAACAGAACCTTGGTAGCCCGACGCTGAAGTTTTATTAACCCGCCTCGAAAGAGGCGAGGGCAGTACAATCGAATGAGATGGTCGAGGGTGAAAGGCATCCCCTCGATTTTGTTCACGAAGTATCGGATCAAAATAACGATCTACCAAAAAGAAGGATGGATTTGGCCTAAGGTTATTTGGTATTGGCGGCAAAAATCGATAATAACGGGATCGAGGGGGCCTAACGTGAAAGGGTAAGTATACACACTTAAAAACCCTTTCACATAAGTGGTGATATCTTCGTCAGAAGACGGGACTACTATTTCTTTGTTCTCCCAATTGCAATCTTTCTTTGGCTGTTTGAGGTGTCTCTCGGTTATCGAACACATATACCTCGATACTGGCTCACATCGGCCCGGAACCGAAGACCCTTGGTCGACCTTAAAATTGGAGGTAAGAACACACGCCGCCGGGACGCACTCCTCAGGCCGATGATCCACCGGTGTTTTGTCGGCGGCAGATTGGGAAGAAGAAGCTTTTTCTTTTGGGGGGGNACCTCGATACCGGCTCACATCGGCCCGGAACCGAAGAGCCTTGGTCGACCTTAAAATTGGAGGTAAGAACACACGCCGCCGGGACGCACTCCTCAAGCCGTGGATCCACCGGTGTTTTGTCGATGGCGGATTAGGAAGAAGAAGCTTTTTCTTTTTGGGGGACGGTTTTTGATGTTTTCAGCATTTTTGGATTTAAAAAAAGTGACAAAGATTTTGTGGTTTTGAAGAAGGATTTTGTAAAAAAGATCACAGATTTGCGAATGAACTCAGAAGATACGAAAAGGAACTTGGAAAATTTGGAAGATTGAAAAGTGATAAATGGTAAAAGGAAGGGTTATTTATAGATTGAAGCAATGACGGTTCAATATCAGCGGTGGCCGACTACCGTTTGACACACATTAAATGCCTTGGTAAGCTAAACCGGCGGGACAGCTATCACGTACGTCATGGTCGGGCTCGATACAAACGTCAGTGCATGTCCAATCGAGCTATTGAGAAATCATATCGTTTCCCACCACATCCTTCCCGAGAAACAAGGAGACTATCTGTATACGGTCGAAATTGATTTCGGCATTCGCACGACTGATCGAGATGTGATCATAATGGACCAAAGGAAGACTTCGTAATATCGAGATGGGTTCTGAAGATGGTAC
>AWOL01S0020156.1:6177-22499 GCA_000715115.1 Nicotiana otophora
CATATGGGCCGTCAAGGCCTCTGACATACTATACAAAATGAACCTTTGTATACAAAGACTCTAAGATTATTCAACATCAAATGGGACAGGGTACCGGCCTACCCATCAGTATGTAGCATAACTCTGACAGGATGACTTATAGACTCGGTTGCACTCCGAATCATGTGGAGTCTTACCGATCCTTCGCTGAATGCTGACCTCGTTTACTATAAGGTCTTGTCAAACTGATTGTCTATACCTACAGGCATGAATGCAGCGTCCCCAAAAAAAGGACGTCAATATGAATAATGTACCAAGTATGTATGGTGGAACTCAAATATAACAATAAGTCAATATTAATTAAAGACATATAAGAATCAACCTGAATCTCTGAAGTGCCACCGTATATGCATATTTATTATACTTATATATATAATGCTTCTCTTTGATAATTTTATCTATATCGTGTGATGCATGACTGCCCAACTGATCAGTGGCAACTGCCTGACAGACTATAGCGCGGTGGTAAATGCTTGACTGCCCGACCGGCCATAGCTCGGTGGTAAATGTATTATTTCCCAACCAGTTGTAGCTCGGTGGTAAATGCATGACTGCTCGATTGGCCGTAGCTCGGGGGTAAATAAATATGCATGTCTGCCAAACCGGCGGTAAATAATGATACATAACTGCCTAACCGGTGCTAACTGCCCGACCGGCCGTAGCACGGTGGTAAATGCATGCATATGCGTGTATCAATATATTAAAAACATTAACATCTTTATCAAATACCTGAATAGGGAACTAGATACATACTTAGACATGCTTGAATATAACTTTACCATAATGAATAAAATAGACATCCTTAACTGCTAAGAGTAGAACGATTTATGCAATAACATTACGTTTACGTAACGTTACTTGGATCATGCCAAAAGAAGGAAGGATTAGCCTTAAAATACCTGAGCTGATTCTCTTGTCAATCCATCTACCACACATCAATTGTGACAATATGTAACGGCGGATCGAAGAAGGGAGAAATCTGTATGATATTCTTGAGAAAGATTGTACCGTACTCCCTTAGAATAAAAATCTCACGTTGCGATAACATTAGGTAGACTTCGTATGAAATCTTTGAATCAATTTCGTTGCTATTGCAACATTAGCTCTCCTAAAGCTTTAAAAATGAGAATTCCATCCGTTGGCTAACTTGACATCCAACTTGCTGGTCTAATTCTAAAGTGGCAAGCATGCCATAACTCATCATCCAAACCAAGTTATATTACTACTAATTCTCCAAGTTATGCCATAATGTGGCTAGTCCAATTTTCCAAGTTATATTACCACTAAATAAACCATAATCCAAGGAACATTTCACGTGTAAACAAGGCATGTTTTGTCTTATGACTCATTATTCATATTGGTGCCACTTTGGCATAGCTTAATGCCAAGTGGCAGCCCCAATAAGGATCCTTATCCACATAATCATAATTATCCCCACCATTAATCCATTATCCACGTAATTAAGAATTATCTCAAATTACTAAAAATATTACACACTTTTAACACAGTTTATGTACCCTACTATCATGGTCATGTGGTACCATATAAAACCAATACATACACTGATACTTTATTAAAACATCCATGTAAAATTACACATATATTTTATCAACTTCTACTTTTTCTAATCTCACAAAAAGAGTACAAATTTTTGTGCGCTTAATTCTCAAAACGGTAAATAGATAACCTTCTTTTCTTGTAGGAAAATAATTTCTATCTTTACAATAAAGAAAATCTTATAAACTTTCTATGTGTATAACTTAAAGCATATTCGAAAGCAGTAATATTAATAACTATATAAAATTATATTTTTTAAATATATTTCCACTCAGAATAAATACCATATCACAATGTATCTAACTGTATCAAGGTTGTTAAACTTATGGAGTCTTACAATAACATAGACACAAATCCTTTATAACCTCATTAATGGCCTTAAACCCTTCTAGCTCATATGGATTACTACGACTCATCCTAGTATTAATGTACAGGATGTAACACCCTTCCCCCCTTTAGAAATATTCGTCCTCGAATGTTAACTCTTAGAGATTTGAAATATTTTTCACTAGGGTCTCCTCTGTAAACTAAACTAAATTCCGAACTATATCTGAAGTCTCGACTATTCACAACTTTTTGTACTTGAGTATCTCGTATCTTCTTCACCTTTACCTTACTTACCTTTCAATCTTGCATCGTATCTTCTGTCTCTTTCATAACCTCCCTTCCACATAAGTAGAAATTACATCTATGCCTTAAAGCTCTATTGTGATAGCATCTCTGGTGCATACACAATTCGGTGGAAGCTTTATACTGAATTATTACGACTTAGCTCTATGGCACGATCTGGAAACAAAATAAGGGTAACGTTTCGTAAATGCCCTATATACTCTTAGTTATAAATGTGGTGCGCAACACACCCAAACGTGAGACACTACTAGGCACGGCTTTGTAGACTTTCTAGGACACGACCCGCTCTGATACCACTTTGTCACGCCCCAATCCTACGGAGGCGTGGCTGGCACCCGGTGTCGTACTGGCCCAAGCGAACCGCTATTTAACTCATTTTTGTTTTTTAACTTCATGGGCCAACATGGCGACATTCATAATGTATAACTATAAGTGGGCAAGCGTTGTATCAATGAACCATCGTTCTTAAAACATAAGTACATATGGGCCGTCAAGGCCTCTGACATACTGTACAAAATGAACCTTTTTATACAAAGCCTCTAAGATTATTCGACATCAAATGGGTCAGGGTACCGGCCTACCCATCAGTCTGTAGCATAACTCTGACGTGATGACTTATAGACTCGGTTGCACTCCGAATCATGTGGAGTCTTACCGATCCTTCGCTGAATGCTGACCTCGTTTACTGTAAGGTCTCTTCAAACTAATTGTCTATACCTACAGGCATGAATGCAGCGTCCCCAACAAAAGGACGTCAATATGAATAATGTACCAAGTATGTATGGTGGAACTCAAATATAACAATAAGTCAACATTCATTAAAGACATATAAGAATCAACCTGAATATCTGAAGTGCCACCGTATATGCATATTTATTAGACTTATATATATAATGCTTCTCTTTGATAATTTTATCTATATCGTGTGATGCATGACTGCCCAACTGATCAGTGGCAACTGCCTGACAGACTATAGCGCGGTGGTAAATGCTTGACTGCCCGACCGGCCATAGCTCGGTGGTAAATGTATTATTTTCCAACCAGTCGTAGCTCGGTGGTAAATGCATGACTGCTCGATTGGCCGTAGCTCGGTGGTAAATAAATATGCATATCTGCCCAACCGGCGGTAAATAATGATACATAACTGCCTAACCGGTGCTAACTGCCCGACCGACCGTAGCACGGTGGTAAATGCATGAATATGCGTGTATCAATATATTAAAAACATTAACATCTTTATCAAATACGTCAATAGGGAACTAGATACATACTTAGACATGCTTGAATATAACTTTACCATAATAAATAAAATAGACATCCTTAACTGCTAAGAGTAGAACCATTTATGCAATAACATTACGTTTGCGTAACGTTACTTGGATCATGCCAAAAGAAGGAAGGATTAGCCTTAACATACTTGAGCCGATTCTCTTGTTAATCCATCTAACATACATCAATTGCGACAATATGTAACGGCGGATCGAAGAAGGGAGAAATTCATATGATATTCTTTAGGAATATTGTACCGTACTCCTTTAGAATCAAAATCTCACGTTGCGATAACATGAGGTAGACTTCGTATGAAATCTTTGAATCAATTTCGTTGCTATTGCAACATTAGCTCTCCTAAAGCTTTAAGAACAAGAATTCCATCCGTTGGCTAACTTGACATCCAACTTGCTGGTCTAATTCTAAAGTGGAAAGCATGCCATAACTCATCATCCAAACAAAGTTATATTACAACTAAATCTCCTAAGTTATGCCATAATGTGGTTTTGTCTAATTTTCCAAGTTATATTACCACTAAATAAACCATAATCCAAGGAACATTTCATGTGTAAACAAGGTATGTTTTGTCTTATGACTCATTATTCATATTGGTGCCACTTTGACATAGCTTAATGCCAAGTGGCAGCCCCAACAAGGATCCTTATCCATATAATCATAATTATCCCCACCATTAATTAATTATCCACATAATTAAAAATTATCTCAAATTACTAAAAATATTACTCACTTGTAACACAGTTTATGACCCTACTATCATGGTCATTTCGTACCATATAAAACCAATACATACACTGATACTTCATTAAAAAATCCATGTAAAAATACACATATATTTTATCAACTTCTACTTTTTCTAATCTCACAAAAAGAGTACAAATATTTGTGCGCTTAATTATCAAAACGGTAAAAAGCTAACCTTCTTTTCTTGTAGGAAAAGAATTTCTATCTTTACAATAAAGAAAATCTTATAAACTTTCTATGTGTATAACTTAAAGCATATTCGAAAGCAGTAATATTAATAACTATATAAAATTATATTTTTCAAAAACATTTCCACTCAAAATAAATACCATATCACAATGTATCTAACTGTATCGGGGTTGTTAAACTTATGGAGTCTTATAATAACATAGACACAAATCCTTTATAACCTCATCAATGGCCTTAAACCCTTCAAGCTCATATGGATTACTACGACTCATCCTAGTATTAATGTACGGGATTTAACACCCTTCCCCCATTTAGAAATATTCGTCCTCGAATGTTAACTCTTAGAGATTTACAACATTTTTCACTAGGGTCTCCTCTGTAAACTAAACTAAATTCCGACCTATATATGAAGTCTCGATTATTCAAAACCTTTTGTACTTGAGTATCTCGTATCTTCTTCACCTTTACCTTACTTGCCTTTCAATCTCGCATCGTATCTTCTGTCGCTTTCATAACCTCCCTTCCACATAAGTAAAAATTATATCTATTCCTTAAAGCTCTATTGTGATAGCACCTCTGGTGCATACAAAATTCGTTGGAAGCTTTATACTGAATTATTACGAATTAGCTCTATGGCACGATCTGGAAACAAAAGAAGGGTAACGTTTCGTAAATGCCCTATATCCTCTCAGTTATAAATGTGGTGCGCAACACACCCAAACGTGAGACACTACTAGGCACGGCTTTGTAGACTTTCTAGGACACGACCCGCTCTGATACCACTTTGTTACGCCCCAAACCTACGGAGGCGTGGCTGGCACCCGGTGCCGTACTGGCCCGAGCGAACCACTATTTAACTCATTTTTGTTTTTTAACTATCATGGGCCAACATGGCTACAATTCATAATGTATAACTATAAGTGGGCAAGCGTTGTATCAATGAACCATCGTTCTTAAAACATAAGTACATATGGGCCGTCAAGGCCTCTGACATACTGTACAAAATGAACCTTTGTATACAAAGCCTCTAAGATTATTCGACATCAAATGGGACAGGGTACCGGCCTACCCATCAGTATGTAGCATAACTCTGACACGATGACTTATAGACTCGGTTGCACTCTGAAACATGTGGAGTCTTATCGATCCTTCGCTGAATGCTGACCTCGTTTACTGTAAGGTCTTGTCAAACTGATTGTCTATACCTACAGGCATGAATGCAGTGTCCCCAACAAAAGGACGTCAATATGAATAATGTACCAAGTATGTATGGTGGAACTCAAATATAACAATAAGTCAACATTAATTAAAGACATATAAGAATCAACCTGAATCTCTGAAGTGCCACCGTATATGCATATTTATTATACTTAGATATATAATGCTTCTCTTTGATACTTTTATCTATATAGTATGATGCATGACTGCCCAATTGATCAGTGGTAACTGCCCGACAGACTGTAGCGCGGTGGTAAATACTTGACTGCCGGCCATAGCTCGGTGGTAAATGTATTATTGCCCAACCAGTCGTAGCTCGGTGGTAAATGCATGACTGCTCGATTGGCCGTAGCTCGGTGGTAAATAAATATGCATGTCTGCCCAACCGGTGGTAAATAATGATACATAACTGCCTAACCGGTGCTAACTGCCCGACCGGCCGTAGCACGGTGGTAAATGCATGAAGATGCGTGTATCACTATATTAAAAACATTAACATCTTTATCAAATACCTCAATAGGGAACTAGATACATACTTAGACATGCTTGAATATAACTTTACCATAATGAATAAAATAGACATCCTTAACTGCTAAGAGTAGAACAATTTATGCAATAACATTATGTTTACGTATCGTTACTTGGATCATGCCAAAAGAAGGAAGGATTAGCCTTAATATACCTGAGCTGATTCTCTTGTCAATCCATCTAACACACATCAATTGCGACAATATGTAACGGCGGATCGAAGAAGGGAGAAATCCATATGATATTCTTTAGAAATATTGTACCGTACTCCTTTAGAATCAAAATCTCACGTTGCGATAACATGAGGTAGACTTCGTATGAAATCTTTGAATCAATTTCGTTTCTATTGCAAAATTAGTTCTGCTAAAGCTTTAAGAATGAGAATTCTATCTGTTGGCTAACTTGACATCCAACTTGCTGGTCTAATTCTAAAGTGGCAAGCATGCCATAACTCATCAACCAAACCAAGTTATATTACCACTAAATCTCCAAGTTATGCCATAATGTGGCTAGTCTAATTTTCCAAGTTATATTACCACTAAATAAACCAAAATCCAAGGAACATTTCACGTGTAAACAAGGCATGTTTTGTCTTATGACTCATCATTCATATTCGTGCCACTTTGGATTAGCTTATTTCCAAGTGGCAGCCCAAAAAGGATCCTTATCCACATAATCATAATTATCCCCACCATTAATCAATTATCCATATAATTAAGAATTATCTCAAATTACTAAAAATACTACTCACTTTTAACACACTTTATGTACCCTACTATCACGGTCATGTGGTACCATATAAAATCAATACATACACTAATACTTCATTAAAACATCCATGTAAAAATACACATATATTTTATCAACTTCTACTTTTTCTAATCTCCCAAAAAGAGTACAAATTTTTGTGCGATTAATTCTCAAAACGGTAAAAAGATAACCTTCTTTTCTTGTAGGAAAATAATTTCTATCTTTACAATAAAGAAAATCTCATAAACTTTCTCATATTATGTGTATAATTTAAAGCATATTCGGAAGCAGTAATATTAATAACTATATAAAATTATATTTTTCAAAAACTGTTCCACTCAAAATAAATACCATATCACAATGTATCTAACTGTATCAAGGTTGTTAAACTTATGGAGTCTTACAATAACATAGTCACAAATCCTTTATAACCTCATCAATGGCCTTAAACCCTTCAAGCTCATATGGATTACTACGACTCATCCTAGTATTAATGTACGGGATGTAACATCCTTCCCCCCTTTAGAAACATTCGTCCTGGAATGTTAACTCTTAGAGATTTACAAAATTTTTCACTAGGGTCTCCTATGTAAACTAAACTAAATTTCGAACTATATCTTAAGTCTCGACTATTCACAACCTTTTGTACTTGAGTATCTCGTATCTTCTTCACCTTTGCCTTACTTACCTTTCAATCTCGCATCGTATCTTCTGTCTCTTTCATAACCTCCCTTCCACATAAGTAGAAATTACATCTATGCCTTAAAGCTCTATTGTGATAGCACCTCTGGTGCATACAAAATTCGGTGGAAGCTTTATACTGAATTATTACGACTTAGCTCTATGGCACGATCTGGAAACAAAAGAAGGGTAAAGTTTCGTAAATGCCCTATATCCTCTCAGCTATAAATATGGTGCGCAACACACCCAAACGTGAGACACTACTAGGCACAGCTTTGTAGACTTTCTAGGACACGACCCGCTCTGATACCACTTTGTCACGCCCCAAACCCACGGAGGCGTGGCTGGCACCCGGTGCCGTACTGGCCCGAGCGAACAACTATTTAACTCATTTTTGTTTTTTAACTATCATGGGCCAACATGGCTACAATTCATAATGTATAACTATAAGTGGGCAAGCGTTGTATCAATGAACCACCGTTCTTAAAAAATGAGTGCATATGGGCCGTCAAGGCCTCTGACATACTGTACAAAATGAACCTTTGTATGCAAAGCCTCTAAGATTATTCGACATAAAATGGGATAGGGTACCTGCCTACCCATAAGTCTGTAGCATAACTCTGACACGATGACTTATAGACTCGGTTGCACTCCGAATCAGGTTGAGTCTTACCGATCCTTCGCTGAATGCTGACCTCGTTTACTATAAGGTCTCGTCAAACTGATTGTATATACCTACAGGCATTAATGCATCATCCCCAGCAAAAGGACGTCAGTATGAATAATGTACCGAGTATGTATGGCGAAACTGAAATATAACAATCATTCAACATTAATTAAAGACATAAAAGAATCAACCTGAATCTCTGAAGTGCCACCGTATATGCATACTTATTATACTTATATTTATAATGCTTGTCTTCGATACTTTTATCCATATCGTATGATGCATGCCTGCCCAACTTATCAGTGGTAACTGCCCGACTGACTGTAGCGTTGTGGTAAATGCTTGACTGCCCGACCGGCCATAGCTCGGTAGTAAATGTATAACTGTCCAACCTGTTGTAGCTCGGTGGTAAATGCATGACTGCCCAATCGGGCATAGCTCGGTGGTAAATGAATATGCATATCTGCCCAACCGACGGTAAATTATGATACACAACTGCCTAACCGGTGCTAACTAGCCGACCGGCCGTAGCACGGTGGTAAATGCATAAAGATGCGTGTATCACTATATTAAAAACATTAACATCTTTGTCAAATACCTCAATAGGGAACTAGATACATACTTAGACATGCTTGAATATAACTTTACCATAATGAATAAAATAGACATCCTTAACTGCTAAGAGTAGAACCATTTATGCAATAACATTATGTTTACGTATCGTTACTTGGATCATGCAAAAAGAAGGAAGGATTAGCCTTAATATACCTGAGCCGACTCTCTTGTCAATCCATCTAACACACATCAATTGCGACAATATGTAACGGCGGATCGAAGAAGGGAGAAATTCATATGATATTCTTTAGAAATATTGTACCGTACTCCTTTAGAATCAAAATCTCACGTTGCGATAACATGAGGTAGACTTCGTATGAAATCTTTGAATCAATTTCGTTTCTATTGCAAAATTAGTTCTGCTAAAGCTTTAAGAATGAGAATTCTATCTGTTGGCTAACTTGACATCCAACTTGCTGGTCTAATTCTAAAGTGGCAAGCATGCCATAACTCATCAACCAAACCAAGTTATATTACCACTAAATCTCCAAGTTATGCCATAATGTGGCTAGTCTAATTTTCCAAGTTATATTACCACTAAATAAACCAAAATCCAAGGAACATTTCACGTGTAAACAAGGCATGTTTTGTCTTATGACTCATCATTCATATTCGTGCCACTTTGGATTAGCTTATTTCCAAGTGGCAGCCCAAAAAGGATCCTTATCCACATAATCATAATTATCCCCACCATTAATCAATTATCCATATAATTAAGAATTATCTCAAATTACTAAAAATACTACTCACTTTTAACACACTTTATGTACCCTACTATCATGGTCATGTGGTACCATATAAAATCAATACATACACTAATACTTCATTAAAACATCCATGTAAAAATACACATATATTTTATCAACTTCTACTTTTTCTAATCTCCCAAAAAGAGTACAAATTTTTGTGCGATTAATTCTCAAAACGGTAAAAAGATAACCTTCTTTTCTTGTAGGAAAATAATTTCTATCTTTACAATAAAGAAAATCTCATAAAATTTCTCATATTATGTGTATAATTTAAAGCATATTCGGAAGCAGTAATATTAATAACTATATAAAATTATATTTTTCAAAAAATGTTCCACTAAAAATAAATACCATATCACAATGTATCTAACTGTATCAAGGTTGTTAAGCTTATGGAGTCTTACAATAACATAGTCACAAATCCTTTATAACCTCATCAATGGCCTTAAACCCTTCAAGCTCATATGGACTACTACGACTCATCCTAGTATTAATGTACGGGATGTAACACCCTTCCCCCCTTTAGAAATATTCGTCCTCGAATGTTAACTCTTAGAGATTTACAAAATTTTTCACTAGGGTCTCCTCTGTAAACTAAACTAAATTCCGAACTATATCTGAAGTCTCGACTATTCACAACCTTTTGTACTTGAGTATCTCGTATCGTCTTCACCTTTACCTTACTTACCTTTCAATCTCGCATCGTATATTCTGTCCCTTTCATAACCTCCCTTCCACATAAGTAGAAATTACATGTATGCCTTAAAGCTCTATTGTGATAGCACCTCTGGTGCATAAAACATTCGGTGGAAACTTTATACTGAATTATTACGACTTAGCTCTATGGCACGATCTGGAAACAAAAGAAGGGTAACATTACGTAAGTGCCCTATATCCTCTCAGTTATAAATGTGGTGCGCAACATACCCAAAAGTGAGACACTACTAGGCAAGACTTTGTAGACTTCCTAGGACACGACCCGTTCTGATACCACTTTGTCACGCCCCAAAACTACGGAGGTATGGCTGGCACCCGGTGTCGTACTGGCCCGTGCGAACCACTATTTAACTCATTTTTGTTTTTTAACTATCATGGGCCAACATGGCTACAATTCATAATGTATAACTATAAGTGGGCAAGCGTTGTATCAATGAACCATCATTCTTAAAATATAAGTACATATGGGCCGTCAAGGCCTCTGACATACTGTACAAACTGAACCTTTGTATACAAAGCCTCTAAGATTATTCGACATCAAATAGGACAGGGTACCGGCCCACCCATACGTCTGTAGCATAACTCTAACATTATGCCTTATAGACTCGGTTGCACTCCAAATAAGGTGGAGTCTTACCGATCCTTCGTTGAATGCTGATCTCATTTACTATAAGGTCTCATCAAACTTATTGTCTATACCTACAGGCATAAATGCAGCGTCCCCAACAAAAGGACATCAGTATGAATAATGTACCGAGTGTGTAAGGCGGAACTAAAATATAACAATAAGTCAATATTAATTAAGGACATATAAGAATCAACCTGAATCTCTGAAGTGCCACCGTATATGCATACTTATTATACTTATATATAAAATGCTTCTCTTTGATACTTTTAACCATATCGTATGATGCATGACTGCCCAACTGATCAGTGGTAACTGCCCGACAGACTGTAGCGCGGTGGTAAATGCTTGACTGCCCGACCGGCCGTAGCTCAGTGGTAAATGTGTAACTACCCAACCAGCCGTACCTCGGTGGTAAATGCATGACTGCCTGATTGGCCGTAGCTCGGTGGTAAATGAATATGCATGTCTGCCCAACCGGCGGAATATAATGATAAATAACTACCCGACCGGTGCTAACTGCCCAACCGGCCGTAGCACAGTGGTAAATGCATGAAGATGCTTGTATCACTATATTAAAAACATTAACTTCTTTATCAAATACCTCAATAGGGAACTAGATACATACTTACACCTGCTTGAATATAACTTTACCGTAATGAATAAAATAGATATCCTTAACTGCTAAGAGTAGAACCATTTATGCAATAACATTACATTTACGTATTGTTACTTGGATCATGCCAAAAGAAGGAAGGATTAGCCTTAACATACCTGAGCAAATTCCCTTGTCAATCCGTGTAACACACATCAATTGCGACAATATGTAACGGCGGATCGAAGTAGGGAGAAATCCGTATGATATTCTTGAGAAAGATTGTACCGTACTCCCTTAGAATTAAAATCTCACGTTGCGATAACATTAGGTAGACTTTGTATGAAATATTTGAATCAATTTCGTTGCTATTGCAACATTAGCTTTGCTAAAGCTTTAAGAATGAGAATCCCATCAGTTGGCTAACTTGAAATCCAACTTGCTGGTCTAATTCTAAAGTGGCAAGCATTCCATAACTCATCATCCAAACCAAGTTATATTACCACTAAATCTCCAAGTTATGCCGTAATATCGCTAGTCTAATTTTCCAAGTTATATTACCACTAAATAAACCAAAATCCAAGGAACATTTCACGTGTAAACAAGGCATGTTGTGTCTTATGACTCATCATTCATATTGGTGCCACTTTAGCTTAGCTTAATGTCAAGTGGCAGCCCCAACAAGGATCCTTATCCACATAATCATAATTATCCCCACCATTAATCAATTATCCACATAACTAAAAATTATCTCAAATTAGTAAAAATACTACTCACTTTTAACACACTTTATGTACCCTACTATCATGGTCATGTGGTACTATATAAAATCAATACATACACTAATACTTCATTAAAGCATCCATGTTAAAATACACATATATTTTATCAACTTCTAGTTTTTGAAATCTCATAAAAGAGTGCAAATGTTTGTGTGCTTAATTCTCAAAACGGTAAAAAGATAACTTTCTTTTCTTGTAGGAAAATAATTTCTATCTTTACAATAAAGAAAATCTCATAAACTTTCTCATATTATGTGTATAATTTAAAGCATATTCGGAAGTAGTAATATTAATAACTATATAAAATTATATTTTTCAAAAAATGTTCCACTCAAAATAAATACCATATCACAATGTATCTAATGGTATCAAGGTTGTTAAACTTACGGAGTCTTACGATAACATAGTTACAAAACCTCTATAACCTCATGAATGGCCTTAATCCCTTCAAGCTCATATGGATTACTACGACTCATCCTAGTATTGATGTATGCGATGTAACACAACGGGCTAACTAGTGGTACAATATTTGAATAGGCTAAAACTCAAAATACATAACGAAGAAAGCCTATTATCATCTTCTAAACAGAGCAACACTTTTATTTCGCTTCAATAACATGCAAGGAAAGTTCTAGACTAATATGAAAAATATGAAATTTATGTAAGAAATCCTCACCACACATGGCATAGGTATCAATCAAGATGGATCATTCTACACTAAGACATACAAGATCATAGCGAACGACAAAATAAGAATAAGGTATATACAATGTCACAACCCTGAGCTTAGGTGTCAGAAAGTCTGCTATTTTATTCATTAATCAATCACTCAGAGGAAAGTACTACTCAAGCTCACTCCTAATTATTCTAGTATCAAATACCTCACAAAGGTTTTCTTCTTACTTTTTTTCTTCTCCTAAAAAAAATCTAATCCTAAAAATAAAAAAGTTGACCGGTTCAAGTTATATCCCCTGGAAAAGAACCGATGCACAAAGAAAAACCAAGGGTGATTATTATCTAACTAAAACTAACTAGAACCAAAAGGAAATCTTTTTGGATTTTTTTATTGGACCTTAATCCCTCAAGAAAGCTGTCCACAAAATCCATCGTCGGGAAAAGTCCAAAAATTCTGATTTTTGTTTTTTTCAAATTTTCTTTTTTATTTTTTATTTTTCACAAAAACTACTACACTAAGAACGAGTACTACAACTAAGCTAAGATAGCACAGAAAATTACCCAGACAATCTCCTCACCCCACATTTAAAATTGTGCAATGTCCTCAATGCACACTATAAAAAACAAGAAGGTAAAAGAGACTCCCTGGTAGGCCAAAGGCCGAAGTATTAGCAGTTCACGGGATACTCAGACTTCTCCCAGGTATGATCCCTCATGCGGGTACCTCACACTCAGTTTCAATCGCCTGCTCATTTTTGCACTCGCCTATTGCCTTTGACTCCATGCTCCTACTCCTACAAAAAACAAAAAGAAAAACACAATTTAAAAAAAAACATTAAAAACAAAAATAAAAAATAAAAAATAAAATCGGGTTGCCTCCCAACAAGGCCTTGATTTAACGTTGCAGCACGACGCCATCACTTTCACCACATTACCTTTCACTTTGAGGATATGAATTGTACCCCCAATTTTGCATCAATTTTTCTGTCACGTTCATTGGGCGGTGGTGTAAAAATAAAGGAACCAAGCAATAGATATCGCATCTTGCACTTCTTGGACTTTAAGTGAGGGATGTCGTTTTGTCTCCTTGGTATGACATATTTAAGAATATAAACACTTTGTTCCTCATCCATTGACTCCTCCATATGCTCAAATGGATCAATTTTTGTGTTACCAACCAAGCACAATGTTGAAAACAGGTTAGAATAAGGTCCAATGCGCTCAAACTCTAGAATCACTTCACTTTAGACATCCTCACTTTTACACACTTTGTCAACCTTGACATCATTAATAATTTGGTCGAATAGTTGGAATTCCTCTTTTTGCTCCATCAGTTGGCCAGTATCCACAACAATTAGTTGTAGGGCATCAGACGCCTCAACCTTTTTATTCAATTGAGCCTACATGTCATGGATATCTGAGCCAAATTGGTCTATCTCTGGCCTGAGCTCAGTTCTTCCTTCTATCAGTTGTTCTGTCATATTTGACAAACCATTACATAGAACCCCATGAAATTTTACCAGTTGAGCTTATTCCTCTAGCCAAGATTGGCTCACAATATTTGCTTCTTCAAAGTAATCTTCTTGTGGGAACTCGCTCTCTTCGTCGAGTTGAGGTTCTTCTTGGAAATTGGCCATTAATTTGTCCATTTTAGCCTGGAGTCTCTTGATCACTAAGGCGTCAAGAACTTGTTGCTTGGTTACTTGGTTTATCATGTCCATAATATCCTTTTGATTTTCATCTTGTTGCTTGGCTACATGCCTCATTATGTCCATAATACGAGCATCGTGTTCCATATCCTCCACTTCATTGCTCCTATCAAACTTATAAACATTATTAGAAACATTATAATAAGAGCTCTGATACGGATAATACGAAGTAGGACAACCATCCCAATGGCCACCTTGACAACCACACACATTACAAAAATTCCACACATAAGATTGAGATGCATAATTTTGCCACAAGTGTAGTCCTCCACAATATGGACAAGGATCACCATAATAAGAATAACCAATATTCGACCAATTATCATTCCAAGATTCCATGTAAACAAAGATAATAAAATATTAAATTAAGATAAAAATAAAAAAATAAAAACTTGAATAGACAAAAAGTAAAAATCCAATCTAGTAGAATAGTTAATTTCTAAGTCCCCGGCGACGGCGCCAAAAACTTGTTTCCCCCAAACGCACACGCAAGTATACGTGGTCGCCAAGTAATATAGGATTATAAGTCCAGATATCGTACCCACAGGGACTTGTGATTAACTATTTACTAAACTAAAATAAGACAATTAATCTATTCAAGCAATTTTCTAAAGTATGAATATTTAACTAAAATTCATCTAGAATATTAAACTATGAAACAAGTGTGCAATCTTAGAGAAGAGTTCAATGGGAGAAAATATTCTAGAGCAATGGGTTAGATAACAATCCAGTTAATTTTTACGCTTAAATCGTATAATTAATTTATCTAGTTTATTGGTTGACATGGATAATATTGCTGGTAGCCTTGTCCCGAAGTACTACTCGCCTATTCAAGCTAATCTAACGCCTATATTCCTATAGAATTATAATTAACAAGAATGCATTAATAATTCCTGTATAGTAACCAAGCAAGTCGATTAGGTATATTCCTATCCTAACTGCAAATCCGCCCCCCTCAAGGTTAAGATCTTGCTATACTCACTCTTATATGGAATCTAGAATTCCCTTTCCCGAGCTCAATCCTAGATTCGTAGATAGTATTCAATGGGTGATCAAGAAATCAAATAATTATGCGGGAAATTGAATAAATAAACAAATATCATAAAATAGTAAGAACAATTTAAACTTCAAACTACAACGTTGATGTAGCACCCAACAACTCCAGAACTAATAAACTATGAGATTAGAGGTAGAGAAGAGAAGAAAAACTAGTTGAAAGCCTCTTCCAAACGTGGTGAGTGTTCCTCTAAGTGAATTCTCCTTTAAAGTATGTTAGATCCCCTTCAAATTAGGTTTAGAACCCCTTTTATATGAGTTGGGACCGTGTAGGGCCGAAATAACCTTACAACAACAACCCAGTAGAATCCCATTAATGGGGTCTGGGGAGGGTAGTATGTACGCAGACCTTACCCCTACCCCGAAGGAGTAGAGAGGCTGTTTCCGAAAGACCCTCGGCTCATAAGATAATATTAGTATCACAACAACACTCATAAGATAAATAGCAATACCATGAAATTCAGAAGAAAGATGCAAAGCAAAGGGAGGGGGGAGATAAAGGGAAGGGA
>AWOL01S0020160.1:5238-72899 GCA_000715115.1 Nicotiana otophora
TGTATAGTTTGTATAATAGTAGATGTTCACGGCGGCCTCGTCAGTCTGTACATTTATATATATATATATGAGTTTTTGGGTATGTTTACCCCTTAGATGAGACATACGATATTTTCAGATGATTCAGAATATCGTCTCATCGGCGTAGGTTGAGGGTTATTCCTCTAGAGTTCATCGTTACAGAGTGGTACGCTCGGGCCGAGTATGGTATTGGGTGCCGGCCACGTCCCTTCAGGTTTGGGGCGTGACACAAACCAAGGCTGTTCTCTCCCTGCTTATCCTGTATGTATAAATATAAGTCCTTTAATGATTCCCTATTCTGTTCATCTTAAGAATGACAGCCTAATCTCATCCTAATTCACTCAATATACTAATTTAACATATTTATATACCTTACTATCATGGTTATGTGGTATATTGTATGGCCCTAGTCTATAAATATATAGTATTATACCTTTGACCGTATTTTAGCCCAAAATGTCAAACTTCAACGAAACTCATTTTCTTCGATTGTTTGTCCAATGAACTTCACGGCACTTACCTCAAAAATAGTCTCATTCCCGAGCTTACGTCGATTAACTTACGCCGAAACTTTAATGTTCGAAAAAGAGGGATGTAACATCCCCCCCCCCCCCATAGTTTCCATAAATCTCATAAAAAGTACCTAAAGATTCATAGTGAACTTCGATGGGAGTTTCTCTTGAAGCAATAACGCGTTGATCTAGTCGCCACCGGAGCCANGACCGTATTTTATCCCAAAATGTCAAACTTCAACGAAACTCATTTTCTTCTATTGTTTGTCCTATGAACTTCACCGACACTTACCTCTCACTAGTTATAAATGGCATAAATACGTATAACCTCAAAAATAGTCTCATTCCCGAGCTTACGTCGATTAACTTACGGCGAAACTTTAATGTACGAAAAAGAGGGATGTAACATCCTCCCCACTACAGAAACATTAGTCCTCGTATGTTTAAACTTGCTAGATCTACATGACATACTCAACAATTCTAAATGTATATACCTTCCTGGGCTATACTCCAATGAAACAACTATCGGGCTCTCATGGGGTTAGGACACTCTCCCTCCATAAAACTACTTCCTAATCCATTCGTCACCTATGAGTCTGTTAATCAATCTCTCTAGGCACTGACACCTTCAGGTTGTAAACTTATTAACCGAATTCTTAACTTTCTTTTCCATTATTCTAACTTCCCCAAAAAGTTGTGTACTATCCACGGTTTCCTCCCTAGGGCATTAGAGCCATCAGAGTTTTAACTTATTAAGGTGTGAGATCACTCCCCTCTCCTCCCTTAGTCCTCTAATGTTAACTCTTAGAGACCTATGTAAATTTTGCCAGGGTCTTCACTGTAATTTGAACTAAAACCCATATTTGTTTAGTCTTCTAGAGTAGTGTTGCGGTCCCGTTACTTCTACTCTGGTCCCCTCTTTATATTTTACAATTATAGTCCATTGCTCTTGGAATATCATTCATTCTTGTATAACAAATAATAAGTTTCCTGCTGAGTTCATAATGTAGGAAATTTCAGTGGAGGGATTAATGTACCTCTAACCCATCCTGTCTCGATCCTATATGAGAGCTTCGATCAAACACACTTCGAAGCGGAATCCTCAAATCCTTATCAGCCACCTTCATCCTTTTGGCCTAACAACTCTCATCTTCATTCGCATATCCCATGACATAAACAGACGAACCCTGATTAACGGACTCAGAAGACTATGAACTATTTGGCTCGTCAGAAGAGCTGGTGTCCGTAAATACCCTGACATATTTTTGAGCCTGGGTGACCCGGCTATGCCAATCCCTGCACCACCCCCTTTATACCCCGATCAACTGGCCCTGATAATGAAACTAAGGGACTTGGTGAGGTCCAACTCCTCTCACCTCATTTGCTGTTGGCAGAATCGAAACTACTTGAACAAATGACTCATATAGATCCTCGGACGGATCCTCCTCAATAGAAACCATGATTTTCCGACGGGTTTGACCCATACTAGCGACTGGCGCATATCGTCTCGTACTAATAGGCATCACTGAGAACATAAATAAGATAAAGATTAGGAGTGAATACATATACATACGACTCAGTTCTATCGCACAATATAGACCGGAAAGAAAAGGAAGCATCCCAAATATTTTGTAGCCTCCTGTCTATAATTATGGTGCAAAATATATCAATAAACAAGACTCTACTAGACATGGCCTGCAGACACCACATGACCGAACCTTGCTCTGATACCATATTTGTCATGACCCAGCCTAGGGTCATGATGAATAACTGACACTAGGTGCCGATCATCACTAAACTTATTGATAATCTACTAGTCATGAATATAAATGGATAAACTTTAAAAGTATAAGCATAATCGATAAGAACTGTACAGTCTAGAACGCTACCAAAGCTAACAAAATCTAACATATAGAAACATACTAANTATGCCAATCCCTGCACCACCCCCTTTATACCCCGATCAACTGGCCCTGATAATGAAACTAAGGGACTTGGTGAGGTCCAACTCCTCTCACCTCATTTGCTGTTGGCAGAATCGAAACTACTTGAACAAATGACTCATATAGATCCTCGGACGGATCCTCCTCAATAGAAACCATGATTTTCCGACGGGTTTGACCCATACTAGCGACTGGCGCATATCGTCTCGTATTGATAGGCATCATTGAGAACATAAATAAGGTAAAGATTAGGAGCAAATACATACGACTCAGTTCTATCGCACAATATAAACCGGAATGAAAAGGAAGCATCCCAAATATCTTGTAGCCTCCTGTCTATAATTGTGGTGCAAAACATATCAATAAACAACATTCTACTAGACATGGCCTGTAGACACCACATGACTAAACCTTGCTCTGATACCATGTTTGTCATCACCCAGCCTAGAGTCATGATGAATAACTGACACTAGGTGCCGATCATTACTAAACGTATTGATAATCTACTAGTCATGAATATAAATGGATAAACTTTAAAAGTATAAGCATAACCGATAAGAACTGTACAGTCTAGAACGCTACCAAAGCTAACAAAATCTAACATATAGAAACATACTAATAACACAGGTGCATATCTCCAGACCTCTAGGAGTACTGAACTAAAGAAGTATTGGATAGAACACGACCCCGTCATACCCAAACTAGCTGACTTTACACATAAAGATAAGTAACTCCGGGAGTAAGCGGAATGACTCCAACAGCTGGTGGATGGCCTACTGATGTGACTCAAATGCTGATCTATCAATACCTGCGTGACATGAAATGTAGCGCCTCGAAAAGGACGTGAGTATGATATGTACAAATTATGTAGGGTTGAAAGCATATGTAAAGCATACTAAAGTATGAATGTAAGATGGAAATATGAATATAAGTAGAAAGTTAAATAAGAGTCTGAACAAGCAACTGATCTGGAACTTAACCAAAGTTAAGCTGAAACTATGCTGAAACTGAACTACTATCTGAACTGGTCCTTGTCTGGTGTTACGGGCTATGTCCCCCAAATCAGGTGTAAGGCCCCGTAAAATTTTGTAAAGGAAAAATAATGTTTCATGCTGTCGGACTAGGCTTACGTGTTGGAAATGTCATTAGTGCACCTGGTGTTTCATGTGTCTATGTTGAAGAAAGTATTTGGAGATCCGACACTCATTATTCTAGTTGAGACTATTGAGGTTAATGAGGAATTGACGTATGAAGATATTCCAGTTTCAATTATTGACTGGTAAGTCTGAAAGCTGAGAAATAAAGAAATTGCCTCCGCGAAAGTGCTATGGCGAAACCAACAGGTTGAAGAGGCTACTTGGGAGATCGAGGAAGAAATGAAGAAAAAGTATCTTTATTTGTTTGCATAGCCATGTATTTATAAAGTTGTGTTCTATGAAAATTCTAAGGATTACCTTCTATGAATTATGTATCATTTGTACAAATTGACGTTAAGGGTGTTCCTTTATAGTAATATATTGCTTGTGAGGCCACAATTGGTGTTGTTTTGTGTTATGTTACGCCATTGGATTATGTATATGTTGTTAGGATATGTTTCTGGGGTTTTCTGGTAGGTGGATAGGCCCAGTTACAAGGGAGACTCTGGCGAAATTTTTGGAAATTTGGGGAGTTAGCCAAATTTTGAAACTACTGGTGTGTGTGAATTAACAATTGAGTTACATTGAACGCTAATGATGGAATTTGACCCTCATTCGAGGACGAATGATCTTAAGTGGGGAATAATGTAAAGCCCCGTAAAATTTCGCAAAGGAAAAATAATGTTTTATGGTGCCGGACAAGGCTTACGTGTTTGAGGATTGTAGAAATTCTTCGCGGCTCGGACGTTTTGGGTTGAACAATGCACTGGAATGTGAAGGAAAGATCTGGGCAAAAAATGTATTTCTACGGCCCACTATGCGGTCGTAGAATCACTGTGCGGACCGCATAATGGTCGTAGAATGAAGTAGGGGCAAGGCAGTTTGGGCGAAAGTCTATGGTGCATTATGCGACCGCGGACCAGTTCTATGGTGCATTATGCGACCACATAATAGGTCTGTGGGCTGCGCAGATCCAGGTAGATATTTTTCCCTCTTTTTTGGCACCAATTCTGCGATCGCATATGCGACCGCATATCAGTTCTGCGATCACATATGCGACCGCATACCCTATTCCGGAGCTTAATTTTTGAATTTTTATAACTTGACCCTATTTCATTAAATAGACGATTTGTACCATTTTTAGCTAAATGTGACATTTTGAGAGTGAGAGAGTGATCTTCAACACATTTTCCTTCAATTCTTGCTCGAATCTTTGATGACTAACAAAGAAAACTCACTAGGTCTTCATCCTAGAGGTAAGATTCTACACCCTAACCCCTAATTTTGAAATTATCTGAAAATGGGTAATTAGCAAGATAAATTTTGGGCATGAGAGTTGTTTATTTTACATGCATGTGTTATCAAAGGGGTATAGGAAGATTATTGAACTGAGAGTGGTAAGGAATGGGTTGTGGGATGATGGAATCCTCCATAAAACGACCTTGAAACCTTAATGCACACTTAGTGTTTGATAAAATACTCAAATGAGCTAGAACCATGATCATCTTCCTAATATTGGTTCAATTTGCTATATTTCTAAAATAGATTGAAGTTGCTAAAAATTCCGGAACATTTTAGAGTTAAAGGAAGCTCAATTGAGGTATGTTGGCTAAACTCTTCTTTAAGAATTCGAACCTCAATATCCTTGTAAGTTCCAAGATATTTATTATAAGTTGAGTATTCCGAATAAGTTTTGTGACAAAGATATATGTTCAATTCGTGTTTCAAATGCTCTTATCGTATTGTATTATACATTTAGGATGTGTGTCAAGTTATGGATTGTGTATCTACGTGTTATGATTCCAAGTCGTGATTTATTTGGAAAACTACTATGCCAAATTGTGTAGACATTGTGATTAGCACCTCCACTCGCATATATTGGGGTGAGGCGGCAGGGCCGCTTTATGTATGATTTTGGTATTGTTGTTGCACCACCACCCACCTATACATATTGGGGTGAGGTGGCATGGCCGCTATTGATACCCAATTTTGCCCTCATATTTTTTCAAATAGTATATACATACCTTCAAAATATCATTTCGCATCATTATTTAGTTTACAAAATCTATACAAATATTTTCTATAATATTCCATAATTTGTAGAGCTTTAAAATTGATTTTGCCCACCTATACATATTGGGGTGAGGTGGCATGGCCGCTATTGATACCCAAATTGACCCTCATATTTTTTCAAATAGTATATATATACCTTCAAAATATCATTTCGCATCATTATTTAGTTTACAAAATCTATACAAACATTTTCTATAATTTTCCATAATTTTTAGAGCTTTAAAATTGATTTTCTTACATTTAAATTACTTGAATATTTATTAATTACTCCTTCAAATCATTTTGTGATGACTTAATCATCTAAAATTATTATTTGCATCCATAACACATTGTTTCAAATGTTTTTACTTGCACTAATAGCCTATATTTTACAACTTTATAGAATTTGTCATTTTATTCAAGGTCGAAATAAGTTTCTACATTTTTTGTAATCTTCTACTATCGTTTTAAAGTATCAAGTTGCAAAGATAGTATTGTTTTTTAGCTATTTTTAATAAATTATTTCCCATTAATCTCTTATTTAAAAACTGGCCCAATTTTAGGCTAATTGTCGGACCAATTGTTGCCCAAACACTTAGCCCACTCACTCTCCTCTCCAACAACCCAATCCAAACGACCCCTTAACCTCAACCCATGCGGAACCTATTTCAAATAACCCGCCCCGTCTCCCTTGCAATCCTGGCCGTTGATCTCAAATGATCAACGACCCATAACACACCTACCCGTTTCTTTATATTCCCCCTTACCCAAAACCCTAGCCCATTTCTTACCGACCCGCCGCCCTGAAATCCCTAGAATCCCCCTCTTCTCTGAAGAACACTAATCGCCTCCCTTCACTAATCGCTCTCCTAATCCCGTTAAGAATGTGATTCAACCATTATTTACTTACCATACTTATGTTCCTTCGCTACTGGTCGCTTCTTTACAGTGTAACATAGTACTTGCTCAATTTTAGGAAAATATCAATCTCCGAATAAAGGGAGATCAGCTTCACCCTTCGGTATTTGGACGATATTTCATCCATATGCATCATGGCAAGGTCGTACGGGTTCGATTCAGTGAGATGTTTGACTATTTTTTGGTTCTCCATCATGAACTAGGGTTTACCAAATTTTTCTCCTAATTCTATTAAATTGATTCTTCATGTTATTATTTCCTTATTTATGTTTAATTTTATAGTATTTCCTTGTTTGTTTGCTTGATTTTTACTACTATATAAACCCCTGCCCATTCCCTTTTGAAACTGACATTTTTCACGAGATTCACTAAAGAACTAAAGGTTGTCACTCTATTATTCTCTCATTCTCTTGTTCTATACTTTTGCTCTTGGTCGGCTGAAAGTCAAGGCCACCAGAATTCGAGTTTTCAACTTTTCTTAGTGCAAGCACTGCCTGGTGTTCGTTTGAAGCCTTTGGGAACTCTGATGCACTAAGATTCTGGGTTCTATTGCTCTTTGCTAACGTTCAGTGTATTGTGGAGTTTGTTCTTTCTTGTTTGTCTATTTGTTAAGTGATAATTGGTAAGTTCCTTAGCTTTTGCAATTTTATTCTCCTATGTTCATTATTTGCATATCCATGCCTCTGAAATTTCATGACCTAATGTGTTTCTAGACCATCTCTATGTGCAACCTTGTTGACATTGAACTAGTTTTGTGATCTGAACTTCTTTAGCATTTGATTTTACCTAAATCAGCCAGTTCTGAGATATGTTTATGGTTAACTTGAGTAATTTGGACTCTCTTAAGTTTGTTTAGCCTAATGTGTTAGTACCTGAATGTTTACATTTATTGCTTGGCATGAGTTTGCTTCCTTGCTTTGTTATGGGTTCCTGTAATGACAAACTCGTATCTATAATGTGTCCTAATCTATGACCTTCACTCTAGCTATGACCTGCTCCCATGTTTGTTTTTCACTCATTATGTCTTCGGTTTGCCTAATCCTGTATCCCTGGTTATTAGTTGGGACCTTTAGAGTAGCCATCTTAACGTGTGTTTCCTTATAATGTTTGATATTGTTTTGTCTTAGTGATATAAGTTGGCATGTCTACTTTCTGGTGTTGTGATTAATATTCAACATAATTTGCACCCCTAGGCTTTAAATCCTTTAAGTTAGTCCTCTACTTTAGACTCATTTGGCATTGTGCACCTTGGAATGTTAATCTTGTAGTCTTAGAAAACCTGATTCCCCTCCTTCTTACAAATGTTTTCTGCCCAATATGCTAAGTTTTGAACTTATGATATCAACCTGTCCTTTCAGTTTCTTGGTGATTCTCTTTGCTTGTATGTTCTTTGTTTAATCACCCCTGCTATGTCTGCTTCTAAAATATAAGTGCACCTCTTCAAATTCTATCACTCTATCACTGTCATCTCATTCTCATTTGTTACCTGCAGTATTCTTAATCTATCACTCTTGGATGGCTATAAGCCAAGGCCCCCAAAACTCTCTCTATTGACCTCCCTAGTGTGAGCACTGCTCGAGGTCCATTTGAGACCCTTGTGAACTCTGACACCCTAGGATTTGGGGTTCTTTGATCACTCTCTTTGCTGCTGGAACTTGAGTTGTCTCTGGCATTTACCATTTCTTCCTCACATTATTTGTATAATCTGCAAACTGGGTTGTGTAAGTGATTTATGTGTAATTCAATATTTGGGTCACATGGGAAATTTGTGATTGTTTGGTTTGGCTTGAGTTCCTCTATGACTTTTGGGCTGTGCTGATGGGCATAGTCCCCTGTTTGGATATGGGCATGCTATTTGCGAAGAAGGAGTTTGTTGAAGGCCTAGGAAATATTGGGTATCTCTTTTGGGCATGATGTAGTCCTAATATAATTTCTTGTGTAATATTTGTACTTATATTCCTCATCTGGTCTGTAATAATTTTGTAATAAATAATTGGGGTGTTAGTGAAATTGGGGAAACGGTATATTCCAATGTTTGCATTAAAGGGTAGAAAACATGCCTATAGGATTCGTATGATTTATTTGTTATTTTATCCAACCTGCCATATATGCTATTTGAATTTCCATGTACAATAGTAGAAATCCTGCCATTAGTGGAATCACACACTCGCACAACTTGTTTACTATCAAAGCATGAGCTTAAATACTTTATTTATTCCTATGTACACGTCTATGTGTCACCAGATATCATGCCTATAGGAAACAAATGCCAATAACCATCCTTCAATTTGCATAATGGCAGCATGTTCATTATATACCATGCCTATAGGATTATACTAGCTTATGCTCTACTGGTCCTCATCTAGATATCATGTTCATAGGTTCTTAATTGATTCATCAGCTACTGTTATATCTATCGCTCGCCTAGAAAACATTCCTATAGGGAATAAGTGTTACAGAATCAGCTTTCAATTGCCAACTATTAAAACCTAGCTATAAAATACTGCTACTTGCTTAGAAAGCATGCCAATAGGATCAAACACGAGTAATTCTGAGTATTCCCAATAGTTTTCATTCCCCCTATTGCGTAAATCACTTATAGACCATGTCTATAGGTTGTAGTAACTTATAATTTGTAATCTCAATAAACGGCATAACAATACCAGATACTCTTAACGTAGAAATCTGTTTGCGTGCATTTGTTGTCTAAGTGTGGAGGCTAACTTGAGCCTTTAACTGTCCTTAAGTGAAGTCCTATTGGTTTTGAATGTCGCTTGGTTTTATCATTTTGAGCAGCCTAAGTAAAGTCTAGAACCACCCAAATAGAGGTCCAACACCTCCTGGACCATAGGTATGGGACATGTAGTGCACGAATAGGACGTGACCTGGAATTGAATTAAAACAATTTAAGTAAACAACTTCAACATAGTAATCGGGTAACAGGAGATAATAGTCTGTGCCAGCTGAATAATATGAGCAACTCCTATCTAAAAGGAGTTGTGAAGTATTATTTATGTTGCACAGGGTGATCCTTTAGGCTAAAAAACTTAGGACCCCCCTTTCTCTTTATACACTTAGTCATCTAATATAGACTGTTATAGTTGTATCCTTGTAGTACTTAAGATTTGTACCAATTCTGATTGTGTTATAATGAAACTCTTTGACATTTTATTCTCTTTGCTTATTTAATCATCTTGCATAATTATCATCCACATAGTCTTAAGTTCGGCCGAGACCCACAGTTGTGGACCTCGATGAGTGCCTAACACCTTCTCTTTGAGGTAATTTGAGCCCTTACCCGATCTTTGGTGTCGCTGACTAGTCAATTAGAGTTATCTGCATAATAGGTTCCCTAACGCACCTTAAAAATCATTAGGTGGCAACTCTTATTCTTTTAACAATTTACCTCCCACTCAAAAGAGTTGTCACATATCGAACCCCGCTTTCGCGAGAGAGAAAAAGGGGGCGCGACAACATGGCGACTCTGCTGGGGATTTACACTTAGGCTCTTACCATAATGAACATGACTTATGTGGATTACTTTCTTTATTACATACACTTCCCTTCTTTACCTTTATTTGTTTAAATTTGCTATTACATATATATCACTTCCCCTATTCACCTTTATTTGTTTAAATTTGTTATGACATGCACATCCCTTCTCCGTTCACCTTTATTTATTTAAATCTGTTATGACATGCGCATGCCTTTCCCGTTCACCTTTATTTGCTATGACCACTCCTCATTTCATATTGTCTAAGACTTCCATATCATGCCTCTCCCATCCCTGTTCCCATATTTGCTTTATTACATTCTTGCATATATTCCACGAACTAAACTGACTCTTTCCTTTTGTCTTTCTTTTCTATATTTCCCATGTTTGCCTTACTATTGTATTTACCGCTTTCACATATTTATTATGCAAATACTTGACAATGTGTTATTTATGTATAAAGCATGCTCCACATCATACTCTACTCCTGCCAATTATCAACGTAGTGGTGCTTGATGAGCATTCGCGCTCTTCCAAAATTACCTTTTTTTAAATCGGAAAGGCTTATTTGCGGTAGACTAGTCGATCGGCAGTGCAATCGATAGTCCCGTGCCTTTCCCTCTCAAGTTATCCACTTGGGAGTACCAGTCTAGACCATTCTAGAAACATTTTTCCAATATCAAATGTACATTCATCATGTTAAACCTAGTATGGGTTAGAATGTTGTTAACGTAATAGCCCACTAAAATAAGCCTTGTCCAAAGTCCGACAGGATTTCTACAATCCCAATGGACACTAGCATGTTATGTGCATTACTTGGAGAAAATGTACCAATATGTTGACCATTATTGTGTAAGTGGTTGTATCTGGAGGGGAAAGGGCTAACTCTATTTGTTTGCAGAAAATGAAGCATGAAGTCCCCAGGTTTGGCATGGTCCAAAACATCCCACCTCTGCTACTTGACTGGTGCAAAGACCTTGTGCCTTGCGACAAGAATCATGTGATAAGAGTACTTGGTGACTTTCCGTCTTTGCTTAATACCCAACCAAATAGAGCTTGATTGAGGCTGCTACCATGTTCTGGGATGAGAAAAGAGCGTTCTTCCGATTTTGTGACATAGAAATGATTCCTCTCTTAGAAGAAATAGGAGGTTAGGGCTAAGCTGCCATGGGATAGTCCAGGGTTACTAATACTAGAGAATCGCACCTCTCGCGGTTTTCTAAAGATGTTGGGCTTTAAGAAAAATAAAGAATTGCTTTGCTTGGATAAATCCTACATCCCTTTTGGGTTCCTTTATGAGTATTGTGGGCATAGCAAGTCGTACCGTCTTCATCATGAGGAACTAGCCATTACCTCCCTAGGTTGGACGCACCGCCGAATCTATGTATTCATCATCTGCTTCTTGGGTTTGTTGATATTTTCAATGAAAGGGGGAAGGATTCACACTTGTTTAGCTATGGTTGCAAGAACTTTAATGGAAGGCATCGAGGGGCAAACCTACACCATCATCCTTATGATCCTAGCTGAATTCTACCGCACTCTACATCGGTGCAAGCAGGGGTTCGGACATTTTGAAGGATGTAATCTATTATTGCAAGTCTGGTTATTGGAACACTTTCAGAGGGGAGAATATTGTCAAGAGCTTCTATAACGTCCATTAAATGACTACATATCTTACCACCATCCAAAGAAAATGACCTTCATCCCAGATAGGTTCGCACAGCCCGGAAGTGTTGTAAGTTGGGTATGTTTCTTCAGCAATCTCACAGACGAGAAGGGACATTGGACGTTTGAGTGGTTTCCTCGGAATGAGTTCATCATTAGGTCGAAGGATACTACTCATTTGGTATTGATCGGGTTGCGAAGCATTTATCCCTATGCTCCTATAAAGGTAATGAGACAGGTAGGAAGAAAACAAGTCATACCTCGGGCTTCCAACATGGTCCACTACAAGGCAGATTTCATAGGGACATCATTCCTTTCAAGTTCGAGGCGCAACATATGTGGAATCAGAAGGTCATTGTGGAAAGAGAGACTATCGAGCCAGACATGTACCATGCCGGTCATGTGTATTTATATCCATCATGGTTGGTAGATGATATAGCGGGATACGTCAAGCCGGGGGTCAATTTGGAAAATAGGATCATCGATGATGCTGCTGAGGCAGATGTCAAGTATAGAAGGCTTCGCAAAAGGGTTTTTGAGTCTGAAGCTATACGTCTGGAACAACATAAAGTGGACATGGAGGCAATTAATGAATGGAAGGAAATCGCCACTAAGTCCACTAAGAGATTGGAATATCTAGAAAATTGGATTAATGGAGCTTGAGGGAAATACGAGAAAGAGGCTTGCGGATTGTCAGAACACAGATGTCAGTGAAGGAGGGCATCTAGAAAAAACTTATTTATTATTCGATATGCGCGACTTGCGGAACTTGATTGATGTATTCAAAAGAGCCAAGCATGGCGAAGGTCCTTCAGGGACCAAGTAGACTAGCAAATAATGTCCTTTATTGTTTTCTAGCTTAGTTTTAGATTTTAATTGTAATAAGGCTAAATGCCATTAGTAACCTTATTATTATTGTCAATTTAGTGAAGGTTTGGCTCATTTTCACATTAATTAAATGACGCAATTATTGGCATCAATTTTGTCCAAGTCTATGTGTCGCTTAGGCCTACCTCGGGCACAACGAGGTCCCCAAATTAGGACGTGAATTATTACATGATTTTGCATAACATCTTTCATATTGCAAGCATTCTTTCAACACCCTTACTAACTTGGGTACCTTTTGCTTTTTCTTTCTTTTGAGTATTCCCACATCCCAAGGTTGGTTCGTGCATACAAGCATCATCAGCATATCCTACTAGATCCAGAGGTCCTCCACCTCCTCCTCCACCAAGTGATCCTAAAGGTAAAAGCAAAGGGAAAGGAAAATGGATGATTTGAGTTGTATCAAGAAGGACAATGCTACTATAGTTGAGAACGTCGAAAATTCAGATGGTCGGAGCACCCTGGCACGGAATGAACTGGTCATACGTTTGGAACAGTAGATTTTGGACCACAAGGAGTACTTGAGCAGGTCCGGAACTTGGCAAACCTCTCTCTCACTCTAAATGTACCTGATATGAACCAACAAAATCCAAACACCCAGAGCCAAGCATCACCACAAAACCCACAAAACCAAAACCCGCCACCAAACCCTCCTGCACCACATCAGTACCCTACACCTCCCCAAAACCTTATTCCTCCTCCAATACTAACTCGGCAACAACATCATCACCACCCAACCCAATACCCGTAGACTACCATTTATCATACTCCCCAGAATATACCATAAACCACTCCTGACCTCCAAAACTCAACAAATGATCACCCTTATGCCCAGATCCCCGGAGTCCACCAAAGCAACCCGATATATGGGGAGACCTTACCCCATACCCCAAAACAAACCCTATACATCCCTGAGTCCACCGAGAAAGACCTGCTCATCAAGAATATGGTGGAAAACTCAAGAAGCTCTCTAGCAGAGTTCAGAATGTCGAAGGTGGTAAAGGAATTGAATGTTTGAATTATGAAGACTTGTGCATTCAGTCAGATGTAGAGCTGCCGGAGGAGTACAAACCTCCCAAATTTGAAATGTTCGATGGAAATTGTGATCCAAAAGTGCATCTGAGTACCTATTGTGACAAGCTTGTAGGAGTGGGCAAAAACGAACAAATCTGCATGAAACTATTCATGCAAAGCCTCACAAGAGATACATTGTCCTGGTATATTAGCCAGAATCTGAAGAAGTGGGTGAGCTGGGTAAGCATGGCTTCAGACTTTATAGAAAGGTTCAGGTTCAACACCAAAAATGCACCAGATATGTTGTACATTCAAAACCTCAAAAATAAACCATCAGAGACCTTCCGTGAATATGATACTCGGTGGAGGTCTGAGGCTTCAAAAGTAAGACCAGCACTCAAAAAACAACAAATGAATAAGTTCTTCGTCAGAGCTCAAGACCCGCACTACTATGAAATATTGATGGTTATTGAGAACCACAAATTCTCTGACATCGTCAAGGTAGGAGAAAGAATAGAAGAAGGGATTAAAAGTGGGATGGTGACGAGTTTCGAAACACTGCAGGCCACTAATAAAGCCTTGCAATCGGGAGGTATCTCGAAGAAGAAAGAAGTGGGTGTTGTAATGGTGGCCCAGGGTCCTGAGATTTCCCTCACTTACCAAACACCTCAACCTATATACTAAACGCCTCCACCCACATACCAGCCTTCACCCCCATATATCAACGACCTACTACCACCTACCACACCTATAACACTCAACCCGCATATTATCACTCACCACTAGCCGCCCGCCAAAATTACCAAAAACCAAGGCCAAACTTAGACCGCAGACCACCTAAACAATACGCCCTAATTGCTGAACCCATAGACCAACTATACGAGTGACTGAAGGCTGCTGGTTATGTCACTCCCATTCCTACCATTTCCATGGAGAATTATTCTCAGTGGGTGAACCCCAACAAAATATGTCCCTATCATTCGGGCATGAAGGGTCATACCATTGATGAGTGTCGCAAATTGAAGGACAAGATTCAGACATTAATCGACACTAAAGTCATACAGGCAAAGGAAGCTGCACCAAATGTTCGTAACAATCCTCTCCCGAATCACAAATGAGAGTGAATGAACGTGATAGAGACTGACGAGGAATGGGATCCGGAAGGGTTAACTGGACTCATTCGAGAGGGAGATGATCCTAAAATATCTCCGGTCACCCTCACACCCGTTGTGGTACAAACCAAAGCACAATTGGAAGTCGAGGTAACCACACCCTTCACTGTGATGGTAGCTCCCATGCCATCTTACAAGTCTGATGCTAATCCATGGGATTATGTTGCAGAAGCAAGGAGGAAAGGAAAAACAAAAATGGAGGAAACAGGTGCGGCACAAGGCATGACTAGAACTGGCAGAGTTTATACACCCGAGCACTTAGGAGGAACAAGCAAGGATGTTGCATCTAAGCTGCCTGTTGTTGAGACTGGCACTGACGACCTTTGGAGAAAAGTACAAGCAAAGGAATACACTGTCTTCGATCATCTGAACAAAACTCCCGCTCAGATATCCATCTTGTCACTGCTGCAAAACTCCGAGACACACATGATTGCCTTGATGAAAGTGCTGAGTGTAGCTTATGTACCCACCGACAACACTAGTGGGGAGATGGCCAACAGGTGGAGCAGGTATTGGAAAGACACAAAATCACCTTTCACGAGGATGAATTACCACCAGAAGGACTAAGTCATAACAGGGCACTACACATCACAGTGCAATTTGAGGATAAGTTCATCGCTAGGGTCCTGATAGATGGGGGTTCAAGTCTCAATATATGCCCACTGACTACTCTAAAGAGGTCGGGTAAAGGCCTACACGATATACATATGGGAAGTATGATTGTGGATCCCAAAGATCCACAATTGGAGAAATCAACCTCTACCTACAAATGGGCCCAACTTGGTTTGATGTTGAGTTCCAAGTGCTGGATATATCTGCTACCTATAATTTATGGTTGGGACGACCCTGGATACACGCCGCTGGGGTAGTGGCTTCTACTCTGTATCAAGCTATGAAGTTTGAATGGAATCATCAAGAAGTGATTATCCATGGGGATGGAAGCAACCCTACCTACACCAATCAGACCATTCCAGTCATCGAGAATATGAAGAAGCTGGGTGGAGAAACATACCATCACATTGAGCGAGTCAACGCAATTAAAAAGGATCGATGGTGGAGTAACAAGATAGAAAAACATATTAATATGGACAGGATATGAACCAGGCAAGGGTCTCGGCAAAACCCTCCAAGGGGTCACCAACCCTGTACAACCGCAGTGTCATGGTACAACCTTTGTGCTCGGAGATTAATATACTTGGCAAGCGTACTAGGATTGGTCGCCGCCATGGCATGGTCCTTATTATCCGCTGGAACAACCAGTACCACCTCTGCACCAGACATTTTAATAAGCTGACATAATGTGGGGATCTGAGGAAGATGAAGTCCTAGCTGGCATGAAGAAACTGTTTCTGGATGAAGAAGATATGGATTGCAGTGCGATAGTTGAGGAGGGGGAGGAGGAAGACCTTACCATTCAGACCATGGGGAAATGAGCAGTTCTCAAAAACAGGATTGCTGCACCATCCCAGGCCCATCGAGTTCCTGGGTAGCTTGGCAGATTAGCATCAATTATTTTTAAGCATTTGAGACATTTTCAGTATTTTGATTTGAAATAATTGCTCGAGTCATCGAGACACATTTGTTAACATTTTAAAGATTTCAATTAATGCATTGCTACGTTTTGTATTTACTAATATTCTCTACATTTTCTCTTCTTACAGCATTATTATTACCTATCCCAATGAATCTATGACTGTGACATGTAATGAGACAACGCAACATAAGGATAGTGATACAGAAGACCTGGAAGATGATACGATACCTGAGGAAATCATCAGATTGGAAAATTTTGAAAACAAGCCAAGGTCCAATTTGGACGAAACTGAAGCAGTTAACTTAGGGGATTCCGAACTGGTCAAGGAAACATGCATAAGCATTCATCTATCACCGTCACAGAAAGAAGAGTACATTAGATTCCTAAAATAATATGAAGATATCTTTGCATGGTCCTACGACGATATGACGGGTTTGAGCACATCCATAGTAGCTCACAAGTTACCCACTAATCCTACATGTCCACCGGTAAAGTAGAAGCTCAGAAAATTCAAGCCGGAAATGAGTTTGAAGATAAAAGAGGAGGTCACCAAACAGATCAAAGCCAAGATTCTTAGACTGGTCGAGTACCCGACTTGGTTGGCCAATATCGTGCCAGTTCCGAAGAAAGATGGGAAAGTCAAAGTATGTGTTGACTACCGAGATACAAACAAAGCAAATCCCAAAGATGATTTCCCGTTGCCTAATATACACATGTTGATGGACAACTGTGCAAACATGAACTCCAATTCTTTGTGGATTGCTTCGCGGGGTACCATCAGATCTGGATGGATGAGGAGGATGCTGAAAAGACAGCCTTCATCACGCCATAGGGAATATATTGTTATAAAATTATGCCATTTGGTCTGAAGAACGCTGGATCCACCTACATGAGAGCCATCACAACTATTTTCCATGACATGATACACAAAGAGATATAAGTGTATGTGGATGACGTTGTCATCAAATCCAAAAGGAGTACGGATCACATAGCGGATCTGAGCAAATTCTTCGATCGGCTTCGAAAATATAACCTGACAATCAATCCTGCAAAGTGTTCTTTCGGAGTCTCAGCCGAGAAATTGTTAGGATTCATCGTCAGTCGCAGAGGAATTGAGTTAGACCCATCAAAAGACAAAGCAATCCAAGACTTGCCACCTCCGAAGAATAAGAAATATGTGTTGAGCTTTTTAAGGCATCTTAATTACATCAGTCGCTTCATAGCACAATTAATCGTGATATGTGAGCCGATCTTCAGGATGTTGAGGAAAGATGTTGCAACAAGCTGGACTGAAGAATGCTACAAAGCCTTCGACAAAATCAAGGAGTATTTATCTAAACCACCCGTTTTGGTCGCACCAGAACTAGGAAGACCCCTGTTGCTTTATTTGTCCGTATTGGATGGAGCTTTTGGCTGTGTGTTTGGACAACACGATGAGACTGGAAGAAAGGAGCAGGTGATATATTATCTGAGCAAGAAATTCACACCCTACGAAGCCCGGTACTCTTTGTTGGAACGTACCTGCTGTGCTTTGACATGGACATGTCTCATATCAAGGATGGACCCGCTAAAATACATCTTTCAGAAACCCATGCCTACGAGTAAGCTATCAAAGTGAAAAATATTGCTGAGTGAGTTCAACATCATCTATGTATCTCAAAAGGTGATCAAAGGGCAAGCATTGGCAGATAATCTGGCATACAATCCCGTAGACGAAAAATGCGAACCATTGAAAACGTATTTTCCCGATGAGGAGGTGTCGTTCATGGGAGAAGATATCACCGAAGCATATGATGGTTGGATAATGTTCTTCGACGCAGCAGCAAACTTCAAATGAGTTGGTATTGGAGTTTTCTTGGTATCAGAGAACGGCCAACACTATCTGGTATCCGCAAAACTCAGGTTTCCATGCACCAACAATATGGCGGAGTATGAGGCCTGCATCTTGTGAATCAGGTTGGCCATTAACATGAATGTTCAGGAGCTGTTGGCAATTGGAGATTTCGATCTGTTGGTGCGTTAGGTTTTAGGAGAATGTGCTACAAAGAACATCAAAATATTGCCATATTTGCACTGTGTACAAGAGTTGATCAAAAGGTTCACAAAGATAGAATTCAAACATGTTCCGAGAATTCAAAATGAGTTCGCAGATGCATTGGCCACTCTATCTTCCATGATACAACACCCAGACAAGAACTTCATTGATCCTATCGCAGTAGAAATTCATAAACAACTAGCTTATTGTGCTCATGTTAAAGAAAAGAGCGATGGAAATCTGTGGTTCCACGACATCAAGGAATATTTGGCAAAAGGAGAATATCCAAAGAACTCTACCCATACTCAGAAGCGCATGCTTTGAAGATTAGTGAACCATTTCGTTCAAAATGGAGGAATTCTGTATAGAAGAACTCCTGAATTGGGGTTACTATGGTGCGTCGATGCTAAGGAAGCATCCAGATTGCTCAAGGACATACATGTCGGAACTTGCGTACCGCACATGAATGGCTTCGTCTTAGCCAAGAAAATACTAAGAGCAGGGTATTTCTGGATGACTATGGAAACAAACTGCATCAAGTATGTTCAGAAATATCACCAATGCCAGATATATGTTGATATGATATGAATGCCACCCAATGAACCCAACGCAACAAGTGCACCCTGGCCTTTCTTTGCTTGGGGCATATATGCCATCGGTCCAATCAAACCCGCCGCTTCAAATGGGCATAGGTTCATTCTAGTGGACATAGATTATTTCACAAAATGGGTTGAAGCCACATCTTACAAAGCTGTAACTAAGAAGGTCGTCGTAGATTTTGTTCGGGATCGCATTGTTTGTCGGTTCGGAAGGCCAGAGTCAATCATCACCGACAATGCCGCCAATATCAGCAGTGACCTAATGAAGGCCATGTGTGAAACTTTCAAGATCAAGCATATGAATTCCACGATATACAGGCCGCAAATGAATGGAGCTGTAAAGGCTTCCAACAAGAACATCAACAAGATACCAAGGAAAATGGTAGATAATTACAAGCAATGGCACGAGAAGTTGCCATGTTTTTTGCACGGATATCATACCACGGTTCGCACATCAACTTGGACAACTCCTTACCTATTGGTTTATGGCACTGAAGTAGTTATTGCTGCCGAAGTAGAAATCCCTTCTTTGAGAATTATACACGAAGTAGATCTAAACGACACATAATGGGTACAGATCCGCTATGAACAACTGGCTCTCATTGATGGAAACACAATGAATGCAGTATGTCACGGTCAACTCTACCTAAACAGAATGGCAAGAGCTTGCAACAAAAAGGTCAGACCAAGGCAATTCACACCGCGACAGTTGGTGCTAAAACGGATCTTCCCACATCAAGATGAAGCCAAGAGGAAGTAATCACCCAACTGGCAAGGTACCTACATGGTTCATCGAGTATTAACAGGAGGAGCACTCATACTTGCAGAAATGGATGGAGAGATTTTGCCAAAACCAATCAACTCAGACGCATTCAAGAGATACTATGTTTAGGATTGTTTACATTTCTTCACTTGATGTAACTGAACTACGCTTGACGTGATTCCCGTTTAAGAGGGGATACATAGGCACCCCTGTGGGTTTGGTCACATCTTAATAAAATCTTCATTGTCTCCATTTCTTGCATGAGGTTAAGCATTGCCTCCCTAATTTGCATAAGGCTAAGCAATGCCTTTATTGGCATGAGACTAAGAATTGTCTCCATTTCTTGCATGAGGCTAAGCATTGCCTCCCTAATGGCATAAGGCTAAGCACTACCTTTCTCTGTATGAGACTAAGCATTGTCTCCTCTTCTTGCATGAGGCTAAGCACTACCTCCCTAATTGCACAAGGCTAAGCATTGCCTTTTCTTGTATGAGACTAAGCATTGTCTCCATTTCTCGCATGAGGCTAAGCACCGCCTCCCTAATTGCATTAGGCTAAGCATTTCCTCCCTAATTGCATGAGGCTAAGCACTGCCTTTCCCTGCATGAGATTAAGCATTGTCTCCTCTTCTGGCATGAGGCTAAGCACCGCCTCCCTAATTGCATTAGGCTAAGCATTTCCTCCCTAATTGCATGAGGCTAAGCACTGCCTTTCCCTGCATGAGATTAAGCATTGTCTCCTCTTCTGGCATGAGGCTCAACACTGCCTCCCTAATTGCATAAGGTTTTGCATTGCCTCCCTAATTGCATGAGGCTAAGCACTGCCTTTCTCTATATGAGACTAAGCATTGTCTCCTCTTCTTGCATGAGGATAAGTATTGCCTCCCTAATTGCACAAGGCTATCACCGTCTTTCCCTGCTTGAGACTAGGGATTGTCTCCTTTTCTAGCATGAGGCTAAGCACTGCCTTCCTAATTGCATAAGGCTAAGCACTTCCTTTTCTTGCATGAGACTAAATACTATCTCCACTACGCTACCTAAGACCTAGCACTATCTCTTTGGTTACCTAGGGCTAAGCGCCTCCCTCATCTCACACAAGACTAAGCCTTGTCTTGTCTCGTCCTCGCATATGACCAGGCATCATATCTTTGCATGGACTGAAACATCGCCATTTTGTCCAAAGGCGTCATAGTCCGAAGGCATCATCCTCATAGCTGGGAGACACCATTCCATGGCCTGAGGATCTCTCAAAATTGCACATCATTATTCAAAGGCGTCATAGTCCAGAGGCACCATCTTCATGGCCTGAGGACACAATTTCATGGCCTGCTAATCCCTTATCATACGCTTCATGGCCAAGGACATCATGGGCTAAGGATATCATCCTCACTGTCATGGTCCAAAGGGATTCGCATTAAGTTTAAATTTTCTCAATAACGCATATATATATTCGCACGCACGGTGTTTTAAGTTTTACAGGTAATCTAGGAGGTAAGCGTTCGACAAATGGGAGCAATATTTGCTCCGGTTTCTATTCACAACATTCACATTCTTCAATTGTTTCAAACGTAATCAACTACCATTAATTGCCTCCCTTTTACTCTGTGACCGTTTAGATTTCTGCCTTGTGACACAATCGTAACATTTCAAATTCACATTCACGACTTTGAATAAATGCATCCGATACTATCACACCCAAAAGAACCCTCTCTGAAACATGCAAACATTCCTATAACAATTCAATTTGTTTCATTCACCGTTGGATCGAGAACTACACACGGCATTATTGCCGTAACACCAGGGATATGTAGGCAACTCAGGAACTGGGGTTAGGCCTCCATTTTTTCAAATCACATCATTCCTCACTCAATTCGGCCAAATTGGTCATCCTTTTCTTTACCCGACAACTCTTTCATCATTTCCGGGTAACGAGGGGCAGTTGTTGACACCCAATTTTGCCTCAATAGTTTCTCAAATAGTATATATACCTTCAAAATATCATTTCGCATCATTATTTAGTTTACAAAATCTATACAAGCATTTTCTATAATTTTCAATAATTTCTAAAGCTTTAAAATTGATTTTCTTACATTTAAATTACTTGAATATTTATTAATTACTCCTTCAAATCATTTAGTGATGACGTAATCATCTAAAATTATTATTTGCATCCATAACACATTGTTTCAAATGTTTTTACTTAATTTTGTACGCTAGTATTTTAGGCTATTTGCACAACCTTGCAATAATATTGTATTTGTCATTTTATTCAAGGTCAAAATAAGTTTCTACATTTTGTATAATCTTCTACTATCGTTTTAAAGTATTAAGTTGCATAGATAACACTTTCTTAACTATTTAATATTATATTTTTTCCCCTTAATCTCTTATTTAAAAATTGACACAATTTTAGGCAGAACCCGTTTCAAATAACCCGCCTCGTCTCCCTTGTGATCCTGGCCATTGATCTCAAATGATCAACGGACCATAACACACCTACCCATTTCTTTATATTCCCCCTTAGCCAAACCCTAGCCCATTTCTTACCGACCCGCCGCACTGAAATCCCTAGAATCCCCCCTCTTCTCTGAAGAATCCTAATCCCCACCCTTCACCAATCCCTCTCCTAATCCCGTTAACAGTGTGATTCACCCGTTATTTACTTAACATACTTATGTTCCTTCGCTACCGATCACTTTTTCACGGTATTACACAGTACTTGCTCCATTTTTGGCAAATATCAATCTTCGCATCAAGGGAGATCAGCTTCACCCTTCAGTATTTGGATGATATTTCGTCCATATGTATTATGGAAAGGTCGTACGGGTTCGATTCAGTGAGCGTTTTGACTATTGTTTGGTTCTCCATCATGAACTAGGGTTGACCTAATTTTCCTATCCTATTAAACTGATTCTGCATGTTATTATTTCCTTATTTATGTTTCATTTTACAGTATTTCCTTGTTTCTTTTCTTGATTTCTACTACTATATAAACCCCTCCCAATTCCCCTTTGAAACAGACTTTTCTCATGAGATTCACTAAAGAACTAAAGGTTGTCACTCTATTATTCTCTCATTCTCTTGTTCTATACTTTTTCTCTTGGCCGGCTGAAAGCCAAGGACACCGGAATTCGATTTTTTCAACTTTTCTTGGTGTGAGCACTGCCCGGGGTTTGTTTGAAGCCTTTGGCAACTCTGACACACTAAGATTTTGGGTTCTATTGCTCTTTACTAACGTTCAGAGTATTGTGGAGTTTGTTCTTTCTTGTTTGTCTATTTATGAAGTGATGATTAGTAAGTTCCTTAGCTTTTGCAATTTTATTCTCCTATGTTCAAGATTTGCGTATTCATACCTCTGAAATTTCATCACCTAATGCGTTTCTAGAGCATCTCTATCTGCTACCTTGTTGACATTGAACTCGTTTTGTGATATGAAATTCCTTAGTATTTGATCTTACCTAAATCTGCAAGTTCTGAGATATGTTTATGCTTAATTTGAATAATTTGGACTATCTTAAGTTGGTTTAGCCTAATGTGTTGGTACCTGAATGTTACATTTACTGCTTGGCATGAGTTTGCTTCCCTTATTTGTTTTGGGTTACTGTAATGATGGACCCGTATCTATAATCTGTCCTAATCTAGGACCTTCACTCTTGCTATGACCTGCTCCCATGCTATTTTGTCACTCATTATGTCTTCGGTTTGCCTAATCCTTTATCCCCTGCTGATTAGTTGGGACCTTTAGAGTAGCCATCTTAACGTGTGTTTTCTTATAATGTTTGATACTGTTTTTTTCTTAGTGATATAAGTTGGCATGTCTACTTTCTGGTGTTGTGATGGATATTCAACATAATCTGGACCCCTAGGCTTTAAATCATTTACGTTAGTGCTCTACTTTAGACTCATTTGGCATTGTGCACCTTTGTATGTTAATCTTGTAGTCTTAGAAAACTTGATTCCCCTGTTTCTTACAAAATATTTTCTGCCCAATATGCTAAGTGTTTGAACTTGTGATAACAATTGTCCTTTGAGTTTGTTGTTAATTCTCTTTGCTTGTATGTTCTTTGTTTAATCACCCCTCCTATGTCTGCTTCTAAAATATAAGTGCACCACTTCAAATTCTATCACTTGATCATTGTCATCTGACTCTCACTTGTTACTTACACTATTCTGAATCTATCACTCTTGGCCGGCTGAAAGCCAGGGCCACCAAAACTCTCTCTATTGACCTCCCTAGTGTGAGCACTGCTCGGGGTCCATTTGAGACCCTTGTGAACTCTGACACACAAGGATATGGTGTTCTCCGATCACTCTCTTTGCTGCTGGAACTTGAGCTGTCTCTGGCATTTAGCTTTTCCTTCTCACATTATTTGTATAATCTGCAAACTGGGTTGTGTAAGTGCTTTTTGTGTAATTCAATATTTGGGTCATATGGGTAATTTGTGACTGTTTGGTTTGGCTTGAGTTCCTCTATGTCTTTTGGGTTGTGCTGATGGGCATAGTCCCCTGTTTGGATCTGGGCATCCTATTTGCAAATAAGGAGTGAAGTCCCAGGCAATATTGGGTATCTCCTTTATTCCCGTTGTAGGCGTACTATAATTTCTTGTGTAATATTTCTACTTATATTCCTCATCTGGTCTGTAATATTTTTGTAATAAATAATTGGGGTGTTAGTGAAATTGGGGAAATGGTAAATTGCAATGTTTGCATGAAAGTGTATAAAACATGCCTATAGGATTCGTATGATTTACTTGTTATTTTATCCAACCTGCCATATATGTTATTTGAATTTCCATGTACACTAGCAGAAATCCTGCCATTAGGGGAATCACACACTCGTACAACTTCTTTACTATCAAAGCATGAGCTTATATACTCTATTTAGTCTGATGTACACTGCTATGTGTCACTAGACAGCATGCCTATAGGAAACAAATGCCAATAACCATCCTTCAATTTGCATAATGGCAGCATGTTCATTAGATACCATGCCTATAGGATTATACTAGCTTATGCTCTACTGGTCCGCATCTAGATATCATGTCCATGGGTTCTTAATTGATTCATCAGCTATTGTTATATCTATTGCTTGCCTAGAAAACATGCCTATAGGGATGAAGTGTTACAGAATTAGCTTTCAACTGCCAACTATTAGAACCTAGCTATAAAATACTGCTACTTGCTTAGAAAGCAAGCCAATAGGATCAAACATGAGTAACTCTGAGTATTCCCTATAGTGTTCATTCCCCATATTGCGTAAATCACTTAGAGACCATGTCTATAGGTTTTAATAACTTATAATCCGTAATCTCAATAAACGGCATAACAGTACTAAATACTCTTAAACTGGGTAGTTGTTTAGAAACCATGTCTATAGAGCTTAATGACTTCAATTTTCCTCAATTCTGAAACTGTCTAGTGCATAACATAGAAATCTATTTGCGTGTATTTGTTGTCTAAGTGTGGAGGCCAACTTGAGCCTTTAACTGTCCTTAACTGAAGTCCTATTTGTTTTGAATGTCGTTTAGTTTTTATCATTTTGTGCAGCCTAAGTAAAGTCTGGAACTACCCAAATAGATGTCCAACGCCTCCTGGGCCATAGGCATGTGACGGGTAGTGAGCGCATAGGACGCGACCTAGAATTGAATTAGAATGCTTTAAGGAAACAGCTTCAACATCGTAATCGGGTAGCAGTAGTTGATAGTTTTTTCCCGCTGAATAATATGAGCAACTCGTATCTAAAAGGAGTTGCGCAGTATTGTTTAATTTGCGCGGGGTGATCCTTTAGGCTAAAAAACTTAGGACCCCCCTTTTCTCTTTATACACATAGTCATCTAATATAGGCCGTTATAGTTGTATCCTTGTAGTCCTTAAGATTTGTACTAATTCTCACTTTGTTATAATGAAACTCTTTGACCTTTTATTCTCTTTGTTTATTTAATCATCTTGCCTAATTATAAACCACATAGTCTTAAGTTCGGTCGGGACCCACAGTTGTGGACCTCGAGGAGTGCTTAACACCTTCTCTTTGAGGTAATTTGAGCCCTTACCCAATCTTCGGTGACGGTGACTAGTCAAACAGAGTTATCTGCATAATAGGTGCCCTAACGCACCTTAAATATCATTAGGTGGTGACTCTTCTTCTTTTAACACTTTACCTCCCACTCAAAAGAGTTGTCACATGTCGAAGCCAGCTTTCGCGAGAGAGAAAAAGGGGTCATGACAGCCGCTTTGCGTAGGTATTGGTATCGTTGATGCATTTCCACCCGCATATATTGGGGTGAGTCGGTAGGGCCACTTGTGTGAAAATGGGTATTGTGTTTACACCTCCACCCGAATACATTGGGATGAAGCGGTAGGGCCTCTTGAGAAGAGATTTGGTATTGTGCTTACATCTCCACCTGCATACATTGGGGTGAGGCGGCGGGGCCGCTTTTTATGAAAATGGTTACAGAGAATCTCATCTTAAATTCTATAAATGTTAATGATAGCTCTTGATGAGCTTGCTTTGGTTTAAACGACTATCTATGTTATTCTATTGTAGCCTTGATTCATCATATTCATAATGTATTTCTGAGTTCTTAAATTGGTGTTTGGTTTGCATACTAGTACTATTCAACATGTACTAACGTCCATTTTGCCGGGGGCGCTACATCTTTAATGGATGCATGTGGTTCCACAGCAAAGGATACTGACCGGTGATTGCAGTGCTCATTATTCCCAGTTGACTTGGTGAGCCCCATCTCATTACGGGGTTGTGCATCTTTTGTTTAGTATGTGTTATCGTGTTTTGAGGTATAGCCGGAGCCTTGTTGTCGGCACTATCATTGTACTCTTTGGTATTTTTAGAGGCTCCGTAGACTAAGTGTGGGTTGTATATGGGTGTTGGGAATGATAAACGTGTGTGTGTGTTTTGAGAACTTAAAATGAAGTAATTTATGGCAAGCAATTGGTATTGAAGACATGATCATCTTATTGTCTGATTAACAAAAATATGTAACCTATTTATTCATGAACGAGTCTGGGTAGAAGAAAATCTAATAGGCTTGCTCGTCTGGGTTTACTCGGTTGAGAGTCGGCCGCGCTCCCTGGTTTCGGAGCGTGACATAAGGTAACTGTAAAACTAAATTAGCCTCATGTATTGTCTGGCAATGCACACTGTAGGTATATACGCATACATAACATGCTTGACTGGTGTTATGGGCTATACCCACCCCCTACCCAAGCAAGTAAATATATAATCAACAGGCCCGACTGGTGTTATGGGCTATATCCCCCATCATATAATCAATTGCCTTGCTGGTGTTATGGGATATATTCCTCAATCATAATCATTGTAACCATGTATGAGGCATAAGACATGTGGAAATATTATATGGACTCAAGAGAGGATGAAGGAAACCATGAACAGAATTACAAAAGTAATCTAACGCACGTTGTCCATAAGTTGGACATAGGAGCCTATTACCATTTTAGGGGGAAACTAAGTTTGTACATGAGATGTTAAGATAAATTAACTCATTAGGATCCTTCTATAACCAATTTAGAACCAAGGAACTCAACATTTGTCAAACTCTTCGAATTTCCAAATATTTCGGCAGAGTTTTCCCTAAAACTTGATGATCCCCAAAAACAACAGCAAGCAAAACAATATATATGGGAATGGATACTCGGCCAAGATGATAACATCGAACTAAAGGAGATCAAATTATCCACAACAGTGTCAAACAACTACAAAACAAACTGGAATTAGCTACGAACGTCATCGCTGATCTATCGCTAAAATGCTCGTAGCTAGTAGAATTTCTTGATAATCCGTTGCTAATCCGTCGCTAAATGAGATTAGTGACGGATGTTTCTGTTTAGCTACAGAATTTTCCCGTCGCTAAAACATGATTCTTTAGTAGTGAACGATCGACGAAACGGAATTGTGAATGTAATGTCAACTCATAGTGGCAAACTTGTGACATAAAAGTCTAAATCTGATTTAGGAATAATCTAAGCATCAACCCATGATAATCAAGCTTATTTAATCTTAAATGAATCTATTAGGATCATATATGGTTTAAGTATACATAAAACATCAAAGGAACGGAACAAACAAAAGTCTAGATGGCATAGGCCAAATGGGGATTTGCCCTTTTGCTCTTGTTGTGTTTTGAAGTTCCAACCTAAACTATTTCCTTCAACAATTCACATGTGGGATTCAATAATATATACGAATACAATACATTCTGATATTTCCCATGAACAACCCTAAATGATCTAGAAGAAAGGGTAGAACATAGCTAAACCAAATCATGCCGAAAACAAAACGAAAACCCTACATACCTCTTGTGTTCTTGCTTCCAAACCTTGTTCCATTTTATCCACACCTTACTTACACTTGTATAAGTAAAATATAAAGGTGAAAAGCTTCCTTAACCACGAATCTCTTTCCAAAAATGAGTTATAAGGAGAAAGGGGGATGACAAAGTCTTACCTATGTCGTATGTATCGCGTTGATGTGTTCGTGTCCTGATTTTGAATTGCGGATGATGGAATTTCTTCAAAGCCCTAAGGATGCATTTAGGATGTCTAGAGAGACTTTTTAGGTATGATTTGGGTCTAAGTGAGCCTTAGAGACGAAGTCTACAATTTTATATATCAAGATAAACTTGAACCGCACTTGTGGGTCCCAAAGGGAGATGCTTGTGCAGTTTTTGTGAAAAAGTGAATATCTGTATACTCTGATGGCGTATCGACAAATAGTTTAATGCATTGGAAACTAGACTTGTATATATGTAATTTGGTTGTTGGATCACCATGTAAATCCAATTACATTAAGAGAAAATCTCAGTAACATTAGACCTAATCTTTATGTAAAATTATCAACGTAACGTGTGACAAGTTTTGTCGACTTTTGTTTCCTAATTCGTTTGACTTCAAAACATAACACATGACTATAATATGACCAAAATACCTAATAATATCACCTACTTATCATGTTAATCATCCTAGTATCACCCCCAAAGTAAGGGTTATAGCATTCCCAACATGGCGTTTCGATGAAACTTATTTTCTTCGATTATTTTAGCTTCTAATCCTTCAAACCCTCTTGGTACATACAGTTCATGATCTTAAATATTTGCAACCTCAAAAGTAACATGATTAACTTACATGATTAACTTACACTCGTGTTCACGATGAACAAACACCCAAGGCTTTGCGAACGCATCCTTATCGTCGCGAACGCGAAGAGCAAAAAGCCACCTGCCAGCGAAGACTCTATGCGATTGCAACACATTCTTCGAGATCACGAAGAAGCATACCAGAAGCATAGAAATTGAAAGTTCCAACACATGAAGAAATGGTCTAAAACCCATCCGAAACACACCCGAAGCCCATGGGACCCTGGCCAATCACACCATCCAATCAAAAAACACAATGCGAACTTACGCAAAGCATCAAATCATATAAAACAATACTAAAACCACGAATCGTGCCCCAATTCAAGTCTAATGAACTAATGAACATTTCTAAATGCAAAACTAAAGGCGAACAAGCCTAAACACCTTAGAATGACCTAAAAATTTCCATGCAAGTCCCAAATGACTAAATGACCTATTCCAATTACTTAATTAATAATCCGAGCCCTATATCAGTAAAGTCAACCCTCGGTCAAACCTATAAACCTTCCAAACCTATAACTTTCTAACTTTCACCTATTTATGTCAAAACAACTTACGGGCCTCCATATTCACATCCGGACATATGCCTAAGTCGAAAATCACTATTCGAACAATCGGAACAATCAAAACACTGTTATGGGGTCATCCACACAAAAGTCAAACTCTAGTAAACTCTTTTAAGTTAAGCTTCCAACTTTGGGACTAAGTGTCCCAATTAACTCCGAAACACACCCGAAACCAAACCAACTACCCCGGAAAGTCACGTAACCACAAATGAACATATTAGTTACAATAAATAGGGGAATGAGGCTACAATACTTAAAATAACCGGCCAGGTCGTTACATTCTCCGCCTGTAAAAAAATAATTTCGTCCTCGAACATGCTAAGAACCGTTTTGAAGTCTTCAAATCACTGATTGAAATCACCATAAACATTCTCACGGGTGATCCCACGTCATCCCAATCTTTAGAANATTGGAATCACCGTAAACATTCTCACGGGTGATCCCACGTCATCCCAATCTTTAGAAGCCTAACAACACCACCTCAACTGAAGAATATTCCTTCCACCCATACTAATAAGCCTTGGAACCAAATTTCAACATCCAAGTATTTCACCAAACACCCGATCTTCACATAAACATGTTGTATCAACCGCAACCCGCAATAAACACTTATGCATAAATCAACAAGGTATAACTACATGATGAAACACATCACCCATCACCCCATATCAACACTATCAAACACAATAGCTGCCCATAATCCAACCCAGTACTAATAACTATCTTTACATCAACTAGAACCTTGTTCCAAACCTTCCTAATACTACTAATGATGTAGGAAACATATAAATCTCATAAATACTCACTCAATCAACATGTGACATAGTCACGACCCAAAATCTCACATGTCGTGATGGAGCCTATCTCATTACTAGGCAAGCAGACAACCACAATAAATCAAAAATTATTTTAAGATTGAAAACATAATATTTATATAAAATAGAAAATCCCAAAAATACTGATACAAATACACTCCAAAAACTCGGTGTCACTGAGTACATGAGCATCTAAATGATGATATAGTCTGACTGATAAAACACTATTTGGAAATACAGAACAATATAAATAACTGAAAGAAAAGAGAGTCAAGGTCTGCGAATGCCAAACTACTACCTCAATAATTTCCAACAGTTATTCTCCAAAACCTAGCAGCCGCCGTATCCGTAAGTACCTGGATCTGCACACGAAGTGCAGAGTGTAGTATGAGTACAACTGACCCCGTGTAGTTCACAAGTAATAAAACTAACCTTTGGGATGAAAGTAGTGACGTGCTCAACAGGTACAGTCCAATATGAAATAACAGTACAGAAATGTAGGCATGTTTTCAAGTTCAATAGATTACTCAGTACAAGTAAAATAAATCAACCTTGTATGATAAGAGGAATATGGCATCTCTAGATCTACATGCTAATGTACATGCTGTATATGGTATACTACCATGGAAGCATCACGTACTTACACTTTCAGAGTACTCAATCACTTAGTATTGTATGGGCAGGTCCAGCCCAGGGAAGATCCATCCCTCAATATAAATAGCAACTGACAGTTAGTCACTCAGTACTATATATGGCCAATCTATCCTAGATATAAATGAAAGAAGGCAACTCCATGCCTTGGGAACTCCATCCCAAATGTAAATAAATAAGGAAACTCCATGCCATGCGAAGTCCATTCCAAATATAAATAAATAAGGCAACTTTATGCCCTAGAAACACCATCCCAAATGTTAATATATATGGCAACTCCATGCCCAAACAACTCCATCCCAAATATAATATCCAATGCGCTCACTGTGTGGGGTGCAGACTACGGAGGGGCTCCTTCAGCCCAAGCGATATAATAAGCCAGGTTCGGGCATAAATTAATAGAGCATGCTACGGCGTGCCTCCCGATCCCATAAATATAACTCACAATTAGTCCCTCGACCTCACTGAGTCATTAACCTCTCCACTCTCTCGGGCTCACAATGTCATGAAAATCAGCCTGACAAAATGATATGATGTATCAATGAATGGAAACAAAGACTGAGATATGATATGCAAATAATAGATGTGACTAAGTATAAATTAAATTTTTAAAAAATTAATTCAATAATTACATGACCTCTACGGGTACCAAAAATATCAGCACGTAGTCTAAACATGAGCTTTAATATGAGTCTCAGCTCAATTCCTCTAACATGTGGAGGATATATGGATAATAACATGATTATTTGATTATGAAACTTCACAGAATCAATTAAGTCACAAATTCTACGGTGCATGCCTACACGTCGTCACCTAGCATGTGTGTCACCTCAAACCAGTCACATAACATGTAATTTCGGGAATTTATACCCTCAGAATAAAGTTTAGAAATGTTACTTACCTCAAACTGTGTAATTCTTTATTCCAATATGCCATTGCCTTGCGAATCAAGCCTCCAAACTCCTCGAATCTATTCACAATTAATTCGATACAGTCAACACAAATTATAGGAATTAATTCAATATAAAAATACAAATTTTCCAAAACAAATTCGAAATTCCACTCAAAACTCGCCAGTGGGGCCCACGTCTCAAAAACCGACAATAGTCACAAAATATGAATGCCCATCCAACCATGAGTCCAACCATACAATATTTACAAAATTCCAACATCAACTCAACCCTCAAATCTTGAATTTAACCTTAAGGATTTTCACAATTTGTTTCCAACTTAAAAGACCAATTAAATGCTAAAAATAACTATAGATTCGGTTTAATTTGACAAAAATTGAGATCAGAACACTTATCCCGATGTTTTCAATGAAAATATCCTGAAACTCTCCTCTCCCCGAGCTCCAAATCGTATGAAATGAACATAACATAAGCTCTGATGCCCAGTCATTTCTAATATGCGATTGCGGACTAACTAACGCGATCGCGAAAAAAAGTTTTCCCTGCCATAATTTTATCTTACGTGATCGCGGATCCCTTCACGCGATCGCGAAGCGTCGATTTCTCTACCCTATTTGATCGCGGACAGCCATAGGCGATCACATAGCATAGCGCGTGAATTTTCCAGTTGCCTCCTTCACTCTATGCGAACGCTCCTTAATCCACGCGTTCGCCCAGTACTGCTGGCCAACAGCTTCGCAATCGCGAACTTACCTAGCCGATCACATAGCACAAATATTCAAGCTGTTCAATTTAGCCTACGTGACCGCAGACCTTCTTACACGATCGTGTAGAATGAAACTAGATAGTGCACCAGAATAACTTCAGCAAAACTCCAAGTCAAAAATTCGATCCGTTAACCATCTGTTACTAACCCGAGGCCCCTCGGACCTCAACCAAATACACAAACAAATCCTAAAACACAATACAGACATAGTGGAAGCCTCAAATCATATCAAACAAAGCTAAAAACACAAATTATAACCCAACTCAAGCCTAATGAAAACAAGCAAATTCATTTTCAGAATTGGATTTCGACCCCGATATGAAAAAGTCAACTCCTCGGTCAAACTTCCAAACTTAAGTTTCCTATTTTCGTCATTTCAAGCAAAAGTTTATTACGGACCTCTAAATAAATATCCGGACACACTCCAAAGTTAGAATTCACCATACGGAGCTATTGGAACTATCAAAATTCCATTTCGGTACCGTTTACACATAATTCTTCATTCTATCAATTATTTCAACTTAAGATTTAAATCATGGAACTAAGTATTCGAATTCATTCTGAAACCTCCCCGACAAGTCACCTAACCATAATTGAACACAGAATAAGTAGTAAATGGGGAAATAGGGTTGCAATACTCAAAACAATCGGTCGGGTCGTTACATTTCCTATCTTAAATAAACGTTTGTCCTCGAACGGGTTTAGAATAGTGTCAAATAGGTGTTAATATTTTCTCCGCATCTCCCGCTCAGTTTTCCAAGTAGCTTCTCTAACTGGCTGACCTCTCCACTGCACTTTCACTGAGGCTATGTTATTTCATGTTAACTTTCGAACTTGCCGATCCAAAATAGTCACCAGTTCCACATCATAAGTCAAATTAACATCCAGGTGAACTGTGCTAAAGTCCAAAACATGAGACGGATCCCCGACATATTTACGGAGCATAGATACCTGAAACACTGAATTAACACCTGATAGACTAGGCGGCAATGCAAGTTTATAAGCCACATCTCCAATTCTCTCAAGTACCTCAAAAGGCCCAATATACCGAGGACTCTGGTTGTCCCTCTTCCTGAATCACATAACACCCTTCATAGGCGATGTTTTGAGTAGTACCTTCTCTCCTACCATATAAAAATCGTCATGAACCTTTCGATCAGCATAACTCTTCTATCTAGATTGTGCCATGCGTATTCGATCCTGAATGAATTTAAATTTTTCCAAAGCATGCTGAACTAAGTAAGTACCCAATAGCCTAGCCTCGCCCGACTCAAGCCAACCTACCGGAGACTGACATCGTCTCGCATATAAAGTCTCATACGTATCCATCAAAATGCTTGATTGGTAGCTGTTATTATAGGCAAACTCTGCTAGCGATAGAAACTGATCCAAAGAACCCCCGAAATCGATAATACAAGCATGTAACGTATCTTCCAATATCTAAATAGTGCGCTTGAAATGTCCGTTCATTTGAGGATGAAATGTTGTACTCAACTGAATCTGTGTGCCTAACTCTCGCTGCACTACTCTCCAAAATTGTGACGTAAACTTTGTGCCCCTATCTGAAATGATGGACACTGGCACATACAGTTGGGGGGAACAATCTTGCGGATATAAATCTTAGCTAACCGCTCAGAAGAATAAGTAGTACCGACTGGAATAAAATGCGCGGACTTGGTCAATCTATCCACAGTCATCCAAATAGCATCAAACTTCCGCGAAGTCCATGGGAGCCCAACTACGAAGTCCATGGTGACCCGCTCCCACTTCCACTCTGAAATTTCAAGTCTTTGAAGCAATCCGCCTAATTTCTGGTGCTCGTACTTCACGTGTTGACAATTTAAACACCGAGATACAAACCCCACTATATCTTTCTTCATCCTTTTCCACCAATAATTCTTCCTCAAGTCATGATACATGTTTGCGGTACCCGGGTGAATGAAATACTGCCAACTGTGGGCCTTCTTAAGAATCAACTCACACAACCCATCTACGTTCTGTATACAAATCTGACCCTGCATCCTTAACACCCCATCATCTCCAATAGTAACATCTTTGGTATTTCCGTGCTGAACGGTGTCTTTCAGGACAAGTAAATGAGGATCATCATACTGGCGCTCTCTGATGCGGTCATTTAAGGAAGACCGAGAAACTATACAAGCTAGAAGTCGACTGAGCTCTGAAACATCTAACTTCACGAACTAATTGGCTAACACCTGAACATCTGATTCAAGTGGTCTCTCACCAACAGGAATAAATGCAAGACTACCCATACTCACCGCCTTTCTACTCAAGACATTGGCCACCACATTGCCCTTTCCAAGATGATACAAAATGGTAATATCATGGTCCTTTAGCAGCTCCAACCATCTGTTCTGCCTCAAATTTAAATCCTTTTGTTTGAATAAGTGTTGTAGGATCCGTTGATCTTTAAATACCTCACAAGACACACCGTAGAGATAGTGCCTCTAAATCTTTAATGCATGAACAATAGTTGCCAACTCTAAATTATGAACAGGGTAGTTTTTATCATGTGGCTTCGACTGGAACGAAGCATAAGCAATTACTCTGCCCTCATGCATTAAGACACACCCAATACCAATCCGAGAAGCATCACAATACACAATATAAGAACCCGACGCTGGAGGCAAAACTAGAACTAGAGTTGTGGTCAGGGCAGTCTTGAACTTCTGAAAGCTCTCTTCACACTTATCTTACCACCTGAATGGAGCACCTTTCTTGGTCAATTTAGTCATAGTCATGGCAATTGATGAGAAACCTTCCACAAAGCGACGATAATATCCGGCCAACCCTAGAAAACTCTGAATCTTAGTAGCCGAAGATGGCCTGGGCCAACTCTGAACTACATCTATCTTCCTCAGTTCTACACAAATCCCTTCTCTAGATACCACGTGTTGCACTAATGCTACCGAACTAAGCCAGAAATCACACATGATGAACTTAGCATAAAGTTTCTCTTCCCTCATCCTCTGAAGTACAATTCTCAAATGTTGTGCTTGCTCTTCATGTCTTCGTGAGTGCACAAGGATATCCTCAATAAATACTACGACAAACAAATCAAGATACATATGGAGTACACTATGCATTAGTTGCATAAAAGCTACTGGGGCATTGGTCAGCCGAAAAGCCATCACGAGAAGTTTATAGTGTACATAACGGGTCCTGAATGCCATCTTAAGAATATCCGAATCCCGAATTTCAACTGGTAATACATAGTCCTCAAATCGATTTTCGAAAATACTCTACCTCCTTGGAGATGGTCAAATAAATCATCAATGCACGTCAAAGGATACTTGTTTTTGATTGTAACTTTATTCAACTACATGTAATCAATGAACATCCACATAGTACCATCATTACTTTTCACAAACAGAACCAGTACACCCCAAGGCGACACACTAGGTCTAATAAACCCCTTATCAAAATATTCTTGAAGCTACTCTTTCAATTCTTTCAACTCTCCTAGTGTCATACGATATGGAGGAATAGAAATGGGCCGATCGCCCGACACCAAGTCAATAACAAAATCAATATCCCTGTCGGGTGGCATGCCCGAAAGATCTACAAGAAACACATGAAAATCTCTCACTATCGTAATAGAATGAATAGTAGGAGTGTCTGCATCAACATCTCTCACAAAGGCCAAATATGATAAACATCCCTTCCTAACTATTCGTTGTTAAATAAGAAATTACCGTGCTGGGGAACAAATATGGAGAACCTCTCCACTCTGTCCTTGGAAACCCTAGCATTGCCAATATAACAGTCTTAGCGTGACAATCTAGAATAGCATGACATGGAGAAAACTAATCCATACCCAAGATCATATCAAAATTGACCATACTTAGCAATAAAAGATCAACTCTGGTCTCCAATCCCCTAATAGTTACCACACACGGCTGATACACACGGTCCACAATAATAGTACCGCCCACCGATGTAGATACATGAACAGGTGAGACTAAGGACTCACGGGGCAATTCCAAACAACATGCAAAATATGACGAGACGTACGAATATGTGGAACTAGGGTCAAATAATAGAGAATCATCCTGGTAGCATACTAAGACAATACATGTGATTACCGTGTCTGAGGAAATTGCGTGTGATCTTGCAGGAATGGCATAGAATCTAGCATGACCACTACCTGATATGCCTCATCTTCTAGGGCGACGTCTAACAGCATGTGCCCCACCCCATGCTGGGTGGGTGGGTGGTGGAATAACTAGTACAGGAGCCGTAGCCTAACTCCTTTGCTCAACTGGACCTCGCAAAAGGAGGGGACACTGTCTCTTCATATGACCCTAATCTACAAACTCAAAACAACCCTTCTATAACAATGGCGTCAATTACTGAGGTGGACCTCAAGAAACAGAATAACTATCAGAAGAATCTGGTATAGATGAACCCTGCACTGATGATGCACGAGATGAACGTTGAGTGGAAAGTTCACTAAGAGATGACTGACTCGGTCAAGTACTACATGAACCATGGCTAGCTGATGCTCCACGATGAGCTGAACGAGCGATCTGATCGGGCCTATAAGGTCGACCCCTGTTGTGATAGGACTGTCCCCCAAATGAAACACCGCTGAAATTACCCGAAATTTGAACTACCTGCGCAGTTCCTCTCTACGGGTCTATGGCACAAAATTATCCAAAATGAGAATTGGGAACTCATGCCATAAAAGCAGTGCTGCGCCAATTGGTCTGCTCCTCTCATAAGCCTCCCACTATCTGAATGCTGCCTCGGTCAGCTGAAAAGTAGTAAATGAGACCCCACTAGTCTCCAGAATACCCGTTATATGAAGCATCTGCTGGCACCTATCCAATAAATCTTGAGCATCCACTAAATCAGTTCCACTGAATGATGAAGGATGGAGTCTACAAATCTCTCTAATCTCTTCTACTCCTCGTTATTCAGAATAAAACTCACATGGGCCTGAGCAGCTGCAACCGGCTAGACTGGTCGTACCCCTGGTATCTGGAGTCCATATACTACCTGCTCTGGTATACGGGCAACGGGGGTATTAGTACCTACCCCGTCCTGAAAAGTGGCAGGTGCGACCTTAGCCGAAACCACCTAAGCAAGTCCCATGAAAACCTTCAATATCTAAGCCAACGCCTCTTGAATGCCTGGAATCACAATAGGCATAGATGGTGCCTGAGATGGTCCCAACGGCTCATCTAAGTGGCTAATGAGTTTTCATGTAATCAATTGCTAGAATCTGATTTTTGTTGTGGGATGGAGAGTCATTCTTTAAGTCATGTTCATTGTGAGCTTGTCTAATTGTTTGCTACTAGTAAACAGGATATGAATGATTGTTGTAATGTTTGCGATCAAATACTCTTTCAGGTAGAGGAATCCATGAGATTTGTAATTGTAGGTAGTTGGATATATCATAAAGGTGTCTTCAATGATACATGTGGTATATATACTTATATTAAATGGATGTGTGGTCGATAGTTTATAAATTCTTTGTCATGTATGCTTATGGACTACCTTACTGACAAGATCGAATTGCAAGTTCCATTGCATAGTGCATCTAAGAGAGATTTTTATTGTATTAATCTAGGTAGGCATAAATTTTATTGGGATGAAGATGTCCATATGCTTTATAAGGGAGTATTTACACCTATTAGGATTAATTGGGTTAAATGGACACATTGTCACTATCTTGTTTTATTCCCACTACTGTTTCAGATTAGTGGATATTATTTACTAGTGCATGTTGTTTTTTGTTGCAAGGTTGAAATTCTAGGGCGAATTTTCTTCAAGAAGAGGGTAATTATAGCATCCTAGGAAGCTCAACTCTATTAAAGGACAAGGCAAAGAGCTCACGATTAAAGGATATGGATTGGCTAGGTGTTACAATTGTTTTATGGCCCATAGTTATGTCGAAGAATAAGAGTATTGGATCCTAAGAGACATTTTTTGAAGAAGGTCATAATCAGCCAACGTTTGGACCATTTTGGAACCTAAAATGTGTCCAAACTTGCTGTCCAATAAGTACTACATGTAGTCATGTTTTTATAACATAACAATGACTAGAGAAGGGTACAATAGTCGTGCAAATATAATGACTCGCCCGGTCGTTTTGAGAGTTATAGCTCCGATCCCATATTAATTGCTTCTTCCATATCTATTTTCTGCTATTGTGACTTGTCGGGAGGTTTCATTTTGGGTTTTGGAGTAATTTGGGATACTTAGTCTCTAAATGGAGGTTTAAGCCTTAAGATTTGGACCGTAGTCAGAACTATGTGAAGACGACTCCGTAATAAAGTTCTAGTAGTTCTGTTAGCTCCGTTAGGTGATTTTGGACTTAAGGGCGTGTCCGGATAGTGTTTTGGAGGTCCGTAGCGTATTTAGGCTTGAAATGGAGAAAGTCAAATTTGTTTGGAGATTTGGACCGGTAGTGAAAATTTTGATATCGGGGTCGGATTCCAATTCTAGAAGTTAGAGTAGATCTGTAGTGTTAAATATGACTTGTGTGCGAATGTGGGGTCAATCAGACGTAGTTTGGATGGGCTCGGCATAGGTTGTCGAATTCGAAAATTTCAAAGTTCTTTAGGCTTGAATCCGGGTGTAATCAGTGTTATTGATGGTACTTGGGGAGTTTGAGGATTCGACTAAGTTCGTATGGTGTTTTAGGATTGGTTGGTTTGTTTGGTTGAGGACCCCAGGGTCCGCGGGTGAGTTTCGGGTGCTTAACGGGTGAAAACTTGGACTTAGAAAATTTTTTGATATACTGGTTTCTAGTGTTTTTGCACCTGCGGTGAGGAGTCCGCAGGTTCGGCCCCGCAGAAGCGAGGCTGGGATCGCAGGTGCACCTTCAGACCTGGGAGTCAGTGGTCGCAAATGCGACGAGTGAGCCGCAGGAGCAGAGCCGCATCTACGGAAGGGTAGTCGCAGATGCAGAGATGAGAAGGACCCAAGGTTCCGCAGAAGCGGACAAGTAATTTGAAGATGAAGACTTAGGCGCACAGGTGCAGACACTGGAGTTTTAATGAAAACTCGCAGGAGCGGAGTCCTAACCGCAAAAATGGCACCGCATGTGCGATGATGAGGTCGCAGGTGCGAGTTCGCTGAGCAGAAAAGAGAGAATTTCGATGGTTTGATTCATTTCTCCATTTCTTGACTTGGGAGCTTGGAAATTGGTGATTCTTTGAGGGATTTGCAGAGAGAGCTTTGGGGTAATGGTTCCTTATTCTATTTTGGTTATATTTCATTAATCTATTGTTGATTTGTTCATTTAATTTCGGATTTGGATTGAAAAGTTGGGAAAATGGGGGAAAAGTTCCCTAACTAAATTTTTGAGTTTTGATTTGGATTTAGACATTGGATTTGGATAATTTTGGTACGAGTGAACTCGTGAGTGAATGGGTCTTCGTATTTGGTGACTTTTACACGATTGCAAGACGTGGGCCCGGGAAGACTTTTGGGGCGATTTTCCAATTTCTTGCTTTAGCTTTGATTACAGTAGATAAATTAGTTTCTTGAAATTATATTTATGATATGTAATTGATTTTGGCTGGATTTGGGCCATTCAGAGTCGGATATTCGCGGAAAGAGCATCGTTACGGATTGATTTGAGCGTGGTTCGAGGTAAATGGCTTGCCTATCCTTGTGTGGGGGAACTCCCCTTAGAATTTGGTACTATTTTGATATGTGAGCACCATGTACGTGAGGTGACGAGTGCGTACACGAGCTATTTATTGTAAAACTCCATTTTTCTCTAAGTAATAACATGTTTCACTTTATTTGAGTTACACTAGCATATGTAATTATCCTGTTCAGTTTGGTATAGCATGTTTACTTGTCTTAATTGCTTATCTGAACTCTGTGCAGCATAATGAGTTAATTCCCTGCCTCTTCCTTGACTTGTACATAGTCTAATTTGTGAGATTTCGTGTTGTAGCTGTTATTTCTACTGTTTGAGCTATGTATTTACTTTTGGGACTACGGAATGGTATTCTAGGAGATCCCTCTGAATATTTACCTTTGTGACTATGGAACAGTATTCCAGGAGAACCCCCTACATATTTACTTTGGGACTACAGAATGGTATTCTGCGAGATCCCCCTATCTTGCATATTCAATTCGAGACTACGGAATAGTATTCCTAGAGATCTCCCCGTATATTTACGTTTGGGACTACGAGACGGTATCGCGGGAGATCCCCTATTGTTATCGCTATGTACTAAGTTGTTACCTTTCTATGATTTCATTCTTGTTAAATTGCAGTCTTTATTGTACTGCGATATTTCACTCTACCTTGCTTTTATTATATAAATACCAGTAGGGCCCTGACCTTACCTCGTCGAGGTTAGGCTTGGCACTTACTGGGTACGATTGTGGAGTACTCACACCCTTTCCTGCACATGTTTTTCGTGTGCAGATCCAGGTTCTTTCTACCATCCTTGTCCTTAGTTGCGGTCGCTACTACTTTCGGAGACTTCAAGGTGCATCTGCCCGCACCCGCAGATCCTCAGAGTCCCTCTCTATCTCCTATGTTCGTTCTTCTCTTATTTCTATAGACATCGATGTATAGAACAACTAGAATTTCGTAGAAGCTTGTGACTTGCAGTGTTCCGGGTCTTAAGGGTGTTGTATATTTTGAGGGTTGATTACTGTATATGCCGAGCGGCATCTCAATTGCTTATTAAGAATATCTATTGCTGTTAGTTGTTAATTTTCATGTTTTTTTATTATTTCATTTCCGCAAATGTTAGGCTTACCTAGTCATAGAGACTAGGTGCTGTCACGATATTTCACAAAGGGGGGATTTGGGTCGTGACAAGTTGGTATCAGAGCTCTAGGTTGATAGGTGTCGTGAGTCATAAGCCGATTTATTAGAGTCTCGTGGATCAGTATGGAGACGTCTGTACTTATCTTCGTGAGGCTATGGAACTGTTAATAACAATCATACTTCGTTTGATTCCTTGTCGTGCGAGTTATTGGAATCAAATTTTAAAATTCTCTATTCTATTCTTTCTCACATATGGTGAGGACCCGTACCGGAGGTTCTGATGACTAGGCACTCGTTCCCTCTATTAGAGCAGTTAGAGGCGGGGGCTGGTGTAGAGGACGAACACGCGATGCAGCCAGACCACCTACGTGAGCTGCGATAGAGGAGCCCCTAGCAGATCCAGCTGAAGGGCAGGCACCGAAGGTCCCATTACTGCACCAGTTCTCTAGGAGACTCTAGGACAGTTGATGAGCATGTTCATCACCTTAGCTCAGGCTGGATTGATTCCATTAGCTCCTGCCATATCTTAGGCCGGGGGAGGAGCATAGACTCCCGCAGCCCGCACTCCTGAGCAGAGGGTCCAGGTTGATCAGGCCCCAGAGACCATTCCTATGCCGCCGGTAGCTCATGTTCAGCATGAGACCTGGACAGCTGCTTCTGAGGCAGAGTAGCTCAGACTTGAAAGGTACAAGAAGTACCACCCACCTACCTTCAACGGATTGGCTACAAATGATGCTCAGGGTTTTCTGGAGGTGTGTCATCTCATTCTCCTTACTATGGGCGTAGCGGAGACGAGTGGGGTTTCTTCTACCACCTTTCAGCTTAGAGGAGCAGCATATCAGTGGTGGCATGCTTATGAGTTGAGTAGTCTGGATGAGGCAGCTTCACTTACATGGACTCAGTTCTTGGACATGTTTTTGAGAGAGTATGTCCATCAAAGCCTCAGGGACTCATGGTGCGAGGAGTTTGAGCATTTGCACTAGGGTGCTATGACTGTGTCAGAGTATGCAGTTTGCTTCAGTGATTTGGCCCGACATGCACCAGCCTTGGTTGCCACAGTTCGGTAGAGGGTTCAACGGTTTATTGAGGGAATCCACCCCAGTATCCGTATCAGTATGGTCAGGAAGTTGGAGATGGATATTTCATAACACCAGGTTGTGAGTATTGCCAGCAAATTGGAGGGTATGCTTGCCCGGGACCGAGAGGAGAGAGAGGCCAAGAGGTCTTGAGAGTCTGGTGCTTATTCTGGAGCTCGTGCCCCAGCAACTCGCCATGGTAGGGTTTATGTGAGTCAACCTATTCATTCAGCTCTTCCAGCCGCCAGTGGTGTTCCAGTCCCTTCTAGGACACATGAGCCTTATTATGCACCGCCAGTATCTAGTGTGCCTCCTGCTATGGGTGATTTTAGTGGCCAGTCCAGTAGACCTGGCCCGAGTCAGTCACAGTAGCCACGCCTTCCGAGGGGTTGTTTTGAGTGTGGCGACAACCGCCATATGGTGAGGGATTGCCCCAGACTTTGGAGGGTTGCACCTCCACAAACTTCTCAGCTGCCACGTGCTCCACCGGGTCGTCAGGCCATGATTCCATCACCAGCTACCGTCCCACCTGATCAGCCAGCTCGAGTTGGAGGTTGAGGAGGTTGAGGTCGCCCTATGGGGGGAGGCCAGCCCAGGTATTATGCTCTTCCGGCTCATATAGAGGCAGTTGCTTCTGACTCTGTCATTACAGGTATTTTTCTAGTCTGTCATAGAGATGTGTCAGTATTATTGGACCTAGGCTCAATGTACTCATATGTGTCCTCTTATTTTGCCCGACATTTGGGTGTATCTCGGGATTCTTTGAGTTTCCTTATTTATGTGTCTACCCCTGTGGGAGATTCTCTTGTTGTGGACAGCATGTATTGGTCTATTTGATTGCTCTTAGTGGTTTTAAGACCAGAGCCGATTTATTGTTGCTCAGTATGGTAGACTATGATGTTATTTTGGGCATGGACTAGTTGTCACCCCATTATGCTCTTCTTGATTGTCATGCTAAGACCGTGACACTGGATATGCCAGGCTTACCACGATTAGAGCGGAGAGGTACCTTAGATTATACTCCCTGTAGAGTTATTTCATTTCTTAAAGCTCAATGAATGGTTGAGAAGGGGTGTGACATATATCTAGCTTATGTGAGAGATCAGTATTGATACCCCTATAGTTGAGTCAGTCCCAGTAGTGAGGTACTTTCCAGATGTGTTTCCAGCAGATCTTCCGGTCATGCCGCCCGACAGAGATATTGATTTTGGCATTGATTTGTTGTCGGACACTCAGCCCATCCCTATTCCTCCATATCGTATGGCTCCTCCTGAGTTGAAGAAGTAGCTACAGGAGTTGCTTGATAAGGCCTTTATTCGGCCCAGTGTGTCACCTTGGGTGCTCCTATCTTGTTTGTGAAGAAGAAGGATGGTTCTATACAAATATGTATTGATTACTGCCAGTTGAACAAAGTCACAGTGAAGAACAGGTATCCATTGCCTCATATCGATGACTTATTTGATCAGTTACAGGGTGCCAGAGTGTTCTCCAAGATTGACTTACATTTAGGCTATCATCAGTTTATGATTCGGGAGCCAGATATCCCGAAGCCTGCCTTCAGGACTCGGTATGGTCACTACAAGTTCCTTGTGATGTCTTTTGGGCTAACCAATGCCCCAGCAATATTTAGGAACTTGATGCACACTATTTTCTGACCATATCTTGACTCATTCGTCATTGTGTTTATTGACGACATTTTGGTGTATTTCCGGACTCGGAAGGATCATGAGCAGCACCTGAGAACTGTGCTTCATACTTTGAGAGAAAAGGAGTTGTATGCAAAATTTTCTAAGTGTGAGTTTTGGCTATACTCAGTGGCATTCTTGGGCCGTGAAGTATCGAGTGATGGGATCAAGGTGGATCCAAAGAAGGTGGAAGCAGTGCAAAGTTGGCCTAGACCGTCATCGGCTACGGAGATCCGAAGTTTTCTTCGTTTGGCAGGTTACTACCGTCGTTTTGTAGAAGGATTCTCATCTATTGCAGCACCCATGACCAGGCTGACCCAGAAGGGCGCTCCGTTCAGGTGGACAGAGGAGTGTAAGGAGAGCTTTCAGAAGCTCAAGATGACTTTGACTTCAGCCAGTACAGGTATTGCCTATAGGTTTGGGGTCTTATACTGTATATTATGATGCGTCGTGGATTGGTCTTGGCGCAGTGTTAATGTAGGACAGTAGGGTGATTTTCTACGCATCCAGATAACTGAAGGTGCATGAGGAGAACTATCATGTCTATGACCATGAGTTAGCAGCTATTGTTCATACCCTGAAGATTTAGCGGCACTATTTTTAGTGGAGGTGGTTGAAACTACTTAAGGACTATGATATCACCATTTTGTACCACCCGGGGAAGGCCAATGTGGTGGCCGATTCCTTGAGTCGTCCGGCGGAGAGTTTGGGGAGTTTAGCGTATCTTCCAGTAGTAGAGAGACCCTTAGCATTGGATGTCAGGCCTTAGCCAGCCAGTTTGTGAGATTGGATATTTTCGAGCCGAGTCAAGTGTTTGCTTGTGTGGTCTCTCGATCTTCTATTTATGATCGCATCAGGGAGCGTCAGTATGATGACCCCCTCGTGCTTGTCCTTAAGGACACGGTTCAGCACAGTGATGCTAATGAGGTCACTATTGGGGATGATGGCATATTGAGGATGCAGGGAAGGATATGTGTGCCTAATGTAGATGGTTTGCATGAGTTAATTCTTTAGGAGGCTCAGAGCGCGCGGTACTCTATTCATCCGGGTGCCGCGAAGATGTATCAGGACTTGAGGCAGCATTACTGGTGGAGGAGGATGAAGATGGACATAGTGGAGTATGCAGCTCGGTGCCTAAATTGTTAGCAGGTGAAGTATGAGCATCAGCGGGCGGGTGGGTTGCTTCAGAAGTTAGAGATTCCGCAGTGGAAATGGGAGCGGATCACCCGAGCATTCCAGCGATGACTACGTATTCTTCCGAGCAGCTGGCTCAAATTTACACCCGCGAGATCGTCAGGATTCATGGCGTATCGGTATCTATCATCTCTGACCGGGGTACGCAGTTAACATCACGGTTCTGGAGGGTTGTACAGCAGGAGCTGGGTACTCGGGTTGAGTTGAGCACATCATTTCACCCTCAGACAGACGGACAGTCCGAGCGCACTATTTAGATATTGGAGGATATGATCCGCTCTTCTGTGATATGATACCGTATGAGGCTCTATATGGTGGGCAGTGTCGGTCTCCAGTGGGTTAGTTTGAGCCGGGCGAGGCTAGATTATTCGGTACAGACTTGATTCAGGATGCCCTGGATAAGGTGAAGATGATTTAGGATCGACTTCGTACAGCCCAGTACAGACATAAATGTTATGCGGACCGGAAGGTTTGCGTGTTGCATTCATGGTTGGAGAGCGGGTCTTACTTTGGGTTTCTCCTATGAAGGGTGTTATGAGGTTCGGGAAGAAGGGCAAGCTGAGCCCAAGTTTTATCAGCCCATTTGATGTGTTGCGACGTGTTGGGGAGATTGCTTATGAGCTTCCCTTGCCTCCCAGCCTTGTAGGGGTCCATCCAGTATTTCATGTTTGTATGCTCTGGAAGTATCACGACGATCTGTCTCATGTGTTGGATTTTATCTCAGTCCAGTTGGACAAGGATCTATTATATCTTAAGGACCTAGTGGCTATTTTGGATAGGTAGGTTCGAAAGCTGAGGTTAAAGATTATTGCTTCCGTGAAGGTTCAGAGGAGGGGTCAACCAGTCGAGGAGGCGACTTGGGAGACCGAGCATGTTATGCGCAACCGTTACCCTTATCTTTTCACCACTTCAAGTATGTCTTTTTGCTCGTTCTAGGACGAATAATTATTTTAAGAGGGGAAGGATGTAACGACCCGACCGGTCGTTTTGAGAGTTATAACCGCGAACCCCTATTAATTGCTTCTTCCATATCAATTTTCTGCTATTGTGACTTGCCGGGAGGTTTCTTTTTGGGTTTTGAAGTGTTTTGGGACACTTAGTCCCTAAGTAGAGGTTTAAGCCTTAAGATTTGGACCGTAGTCAAAATTGTGTGAAGAGGACTCTATAATGGAGGTCTGTCGGTTCCATTAGCTCCGTAAGGTGATTTTGGACTTAGGGGCGTGTCCGGATAGTGTTTTGGAGGTCCGTCGCTTATTTAGGTTTGAAATGGCGAAAGTCGAATTATTTTTGAAGATTTGGACCGGTAGTGGAAATTTTGATATCGGGGTCGGATTTCGATTCCGGAAGTTGGAGTATGTCCGTAATGTTGAATATGACTTGCGTACAAAATTTGGGGTCAGTCGCACGTGGTTTGGTTGGGTTCGACATCGGTGGTCGAATTCGGAAATTTCAAAGTTCTTTAGGCTTGAATCCGGGTGTAATCAGTGTTTTTGATGGTATTTGAGGTGGCTTGAGGATTCGACTAAGTTCGTATGGTGTTTTAGAATTGGTTGGTATGTTTGGTTGAGGTCCTGGGGGCCTCGGGGAGTTGCGGGTGCTTAACGGGTGAAAACTTGGACTTAGAAGAATTCCTGATATACTGGTTGTCACACCTCCTTTTTCCCTAGGGATATGGGATAGGGGGTTTTACAATTAAAGTGACATTAACCGAAATGAGATTATTTTATTTAAATCAGAGTCGCCACTTGGAATAATTGTTATGGTGTACCAAGTCACCGTTTTATTTTAAAATCCCAAATTGAGGAAATGGACTCTTATTTATGGTCTGCGAACACAGAAGACCGGGTAAGGAATTCTGTTAACCCGGGAGAAGCTGTGAGGCACTCTCGAGTTCGGTGGTTTTAGCACTGTCGCATAACAATTAGTACCTGGTTTAGTTATCTAATTTATTACATGTCTACAACATATTCTGCATTTGTTTATTTTTTAATCGCTTTTAATTATGTTTAGCCCTTTTAGTATTTATGGAATTTATTTGAACAAGTCGTGATGTCGCGCACTCATTGTTATGGTACATATTGCAAATCACACCATGTGAAACGTACTCGTGATTCAAAACATTTGTATTTCAATTATTAATATTATTTTAAATTGAAGTCAAGTCACGTGAAACGCACACTTGAGTTGGGATTTATGTATAATGACTATGCCACGGGAACCATACCCATAGTCACGATGATTTATTAATCGCGCCTAAAGCAAGCTATGATTGTTTATGAGTCTATCTTCCTAAACGAATTTGAGATTATTGTGAAGGCCATAGATTATGGAATTTATTGTTGGATGACATGTCTTAATTGCTAATGGTTCATTTAGGACTTGATGACCAAAAGGCTCTTTCAATTCATCTTATAATCTGTAGAAATATGTCTCATTGATAGTAATACATTAATTAATCCAATCGTTCTTATCAGTAAAAAACTATTCCTAAAGCCCATTCATTTCATATGAATGTCCAACTCATCTTTCAAGATATTAGTGTATGGCCCAACTAGGAAATAATTCACTTACCAATTAAGCTTTGAGCCCGTATTCTTAGCACTGAAAATCATTCCAAAATACTGACACCAGTGAAGGAAAACTCTCGTCTTAACACCAAAGGAATTAACCAAGGAATTCAAGGCATGCTAATTAACAAAAAATAAAACAGTAAGCAACTAGGCTAATATATCTGTCAAAAACAACAAGTGAAATAGTAAACCAATCGTGAATCAATCCTTAAGCGAAACAGGAAAAAAAACATTCAAACTTATAGCAAACATAATATGAATTGGAATCCGAAAACTGGAGAACAAGAAATGGACCTTTCAATAGCTAAATATTCTTCGGTACAACAGGAACAAAGCTCTGCTGGACTTTTGTACGAACTAACCACAACCGAAAATGGTACCAAGAACCTCGACGAAACTTTGAACCTCGACTGAAGCTCTTTTTTGTTTTAGTGTTTGGGTAAGTTTCAGTTGGTGGTTCGTGGAAGAAGATGAGGTGTTAGGTGTTGGTTTTTTGCTGGAATTTTAGGCTGGATTTCCGAAAGAAAGAGGAAAAAAGAATGACACGAATAGAAATTCCATTAGCGTAGAAGAAATAAAAAAAAACATTTCTCTCAATTCCCTCCTCTATATTTCTTTTCCTTCCTTATTTATCTTCACATTTCTCTTCTATTAATAGAAATCTTTTCGGAATTTTTCAATTTTCTTTTATTATTTTTTAATTAAATAGAATTCCCACTTCCCATTTTTCTTCTTTTTTAAAACAATAATAATTTCCCACTTTTCTTTACTTTTACTTTTTAATTTCCCTTTTTTTAATTTTATTATATTTAAATTCCCCCTGTCTAGCATATTTACTTTGAGACTACGGAACGGTATTCCGGGAGATCTCCCTGTACATTTAAGGTTTGGGACTACAAGACGGTATTTCGGGAGATCCCCTGTTGTTATCGTTATGTGCTGAGCTGTTACCTTTCTACAAGACGGTATTTCTTGTACTGCGATAATTTACTCTGCCTTGTTTTTATTATATATATACTAGTAGGGCCCTGACCTGACCTCATCACAACTCGACCAAGGTTAGGCTTGGCACTTACTGGGTACCATTATGGAGTACTCACGCCCTTTCCTGCACATGTTTTTCGTATGCAGATCCAGGTTCTTTCTACCAGCCTCGTCCTTAGTTGTGGTCGCTGCTACTTTCGGACACTTCGGGGTACATCTGCCCGCGCCCGCAGATCCTCAGAGTCCCCCTCTATCCCCTATGTTCATTCTTCTCTTATTTCTATAGACACTGATGTACAGAACAACTAGAATTTCGTAAAGGCTTGTGACTTGCGGTGTTTCGGGTCTTGGGAGTGTTATGTATATTTCGAGGGTTGATTATTGTATATGCCGAGCGACATCTCAATTGCTTATTAAAAATATTTGTTACTGTTAGTTGTTAATTTTCATGTTTTTTTATTATTATTTCATTTCCGCAAATGTTAGGCTTACCTAGTCGTAGAGACTAGGTGCCGTCACGACATTTCACGGATGGAGGATTTGGGTCGTGACAGCTAGATGACGAGTGAAGGTGGGTGCCAAGTTGCTTGCAAATTTCCTTCACGATTTCAAAGTACGAGATTGGTTTTGGACTTTCAAGATCATATCCTATGGTAGTTGGACATTTTGTCCAAAGTAGTTAGGACTTTACTTCTTTTTCAAAGATTTCTAAGATTTCCAATATTCAGTTTGGACTTTCAAGATCATATCCTATGGTAGTTGTATATTTTGTCTATAGTAGTTAGGACTTTATTTCTTTTTCAAATATTTCTAAGATTTCCAATATTGGTTTTGGACTTTCAAGATCATATCCTATGGTAGTTGTATATTTTGTCTATAGTAGTTAGGACTTTATTTCTTTTTCAAATATTTCTAAGATTTCCAATATTGGTTTTGGACTTTCAAGATCATATCCTAAGGTAGTTGGACATTTTGTCCAATGTAGTTAGGACGTTTTGTCCAAAGTAGTTAGGATTTTCTTTCTTTATTTTTTTGGTAGAATTAAGTGACTCCCTCTCTATATAAATGGTTATATTATTTGTTTTTAGGAAGATCATGATAGACAATATCAAGAATATGAATTGACTAGGTGTTGCAATTTTTTATGGCCCACGTTTATGTCCAAGAAGAGGAGTATTGGATCCCATGAGACATCCTTTGAAAAAGGTCCTAATCAACCCACTTTTGGACTAATTTGGGACCTAAAATGTTTCCAAACTTGTAGCCCAATAAGTCCTACATGAAGTCACGTTTTTATAGCATAAAAAGGACCTACGTGACGTCAAAGAAGGGTATAATAGTCATGGTAGAAGTTTAGTGAAAGTGGGTGCCAAGTTGCTTGCAAATTTTCTTCAAGATTTCCAATTCCAAGATTGGTTTTGGAGTTTCAAGATCATACCCTATGGTAGTTGGACATTTTGTCCCAAGTAGTTAGGACTTTATTTCTTTTTCAAAGATTTCTAAGATTTCCAAGATTGGTTTTGGCCTTTAAACATCATATCCTAAGGTAGTTGAACAGTTTGTCCAAAGTAGTTAGGACTTTTTGTCCAAAGTACTTAGGATTTTCTTTCTTTCTTTTGGGTAGAATTAAGTGACTCCCTCTCTATATAATGGGGTTTATTCTTTGTTTGTAGGAAGATCATGATAGACAATATCAACAAATATTATGAGATTTTTCTTGTACTCTTGTGTGTGGCTACTCTTTGATTTATTCTTCAACCATCAAGAATCAACTTAAGGTTGTAAGATTAAACCCTTTTCAAAATCTTAGATCACTTCTAGGTAATCAAGAAAGGAGATAAGTTTAGGCTTATTGTTGTTCTTGTTATTATAAAGGGCCGTGTTTCACAATCTCTCTCTTGTTTTTAAATCTCTACCAAAGGCGATTAGTTCTTCCTTAGCTAATTGTTGTTGGTAGGATTCAACTTCAATAATAAACTTCTTGAAATTTTGAATTCAATCTATTTTTAATTTCCATTTTTTCGTTTTTTTATTTTCTTTTAGCTTCCACACGATTTTCTTGTTTTTCTTTAGTAACTCTTGGACCCCTATCGTGTTGTTTTTGAGTGGTATCAGAACATAGGCTAATCAAGATTTCAATCCTAATAATCTTGAAAACGTTCTTGTATAAAAATAAACAAAAATCAGCCCAAAAAAAAGAAATGTTATTGTTCATTTTTATTTTCTGAATTCAAGTATTATTTAGTTTCCAAGTCAAGAAAGGAAATAAGAAGAGGGGACCCTAGTTCTTGAAGATTAAGGTAACTTCTTTCCTTATTCTAATGGGTTTTGAGTTTCTTAAATTCTTTCATTTTTTCTTCTACTAACCAATTCCTATTCTTCCTAGGTTTTGTTCTTCACTTTTCTTTCTTTTTCTAACTCCACATTCTTATCACTAAGGTTGTGACTAGTAGGGTTTATTAATTAATGTAAAGATTAACGACCAAGAGTTGCTTTGAGTGAAAAAAGGTAAGATATGTGAACATTAGAAGGAAAAGCCAAATTTGAGACATATTTCTTCTAATCTATGTCAAGATGTCTCAAACAGGTAGTTACAATGGAAGGAGGAGAGCTATGACTCAACAACTTGAAAAGTCAAACTTACAGTATACCGAATGGAAGGAAGACAATGGTAAACTTATTTTTCAAACAAGAGCTAAAGTGATGTATGTGATTCATGCCCTTAGAATTGACAAAGCATTTGGCTATAACTTAATTAGCACTTATATGGTTGAGAAATTGAACTTTCCTTGTGTTGAGATTATTGAACCCTACATGTTGAAAGAAGTAAAGGTGGATAAAAGAGTGTTATTACCATTCTCTATTGGAAGGTATGAGGATGTGATTTAGTGTGATGTCATTCCCAAGAATAGTTTTCATGTCTTGTTAGGAAGTCCATGATATGTCTATAAAAGTGCTTCATATAGTATGGAAAAAATAGATACTCTTTTGAGGTTAATGGGAAGAAACTCATTCTTGGGCCTTTGAGTCCCTCACAAATTTGTGAAGATGAAATGATTGTTAAAGAGAATGTGGAAAAATATGAGAGAGAAAAGAATGAGAGGAGTAAGGGAGTGCATGTTGACATTCCAAGAGAGGAAAAAGGAGAGGTTGACTTGAGTGAAAAGAGTGGGATGTCAAGTGAAGTAAATGGTGATCTTGAGAAAAAAGAAAAGGGATAAGGCAGTGAGATAAAAAAAGTATATGAGATAGAGAGAGAAAAACAATAGGGATTGAGTGAAGAAAGAGAAAAACTCTTTAGTGAGAGAAAAAAGGCTAAGGGTGAGGAAAACATTTGTCTTGTAATAAAAGCCAAAGAGAGTGTAAGAAAAAAACGTATCTTTACTTCCTAACCCATTAACTTTTTCTTGTTTTAGTTCTTGTGATTTTATGCAGCCACGTGTTGAAATACCTTTTGAAAGGGGTGGGAGGTGCAAAAGAATATGGCAAACGATCCTATTGGATTCCCATTTGATTTTTGCGATATCTATTCTTGTTGAATAGTGGAAGATAAAAGCTTGGTTAAGTTATTTGTTATTGAACCTTTTGACTATTTTGATTCTTATATAAGGGTTTATGACATGGAGTTGCCTAAATGCATTGCTAAGTTGGAGCCATTTCATAAACAAATACAAGGTGGTGATGTTCCATTAGTAAATAAGTCCAAGTACGGTATGTATAATTCGTTTATTAGCATTCTTGGACTTTCTAGAACATCCAAGGTATTTTTGGAGGTAATGAATTATACTCTTATTTCTTATGTTGGTGACTTTATAATTTTTGTAGATGATGATATTTTGATGCACATCAAGTCATTATTTGTAATATCTAAGTTAAAGTACAAGAGTAATTTGCTTACTTTTGAAATTGTGTATGACAAAGATGATTATGTATTCCAACTTGGAAGAAAGAGGCATGAATTTTATGAGAAGAGACTTGTGAATGAGTTAAACATTTCTTCTTCTCTTATTGAAGTGGCTAATGAGTTTTCATGTAATCAATTGCTAGAATGTGATTTTTGTTGTGGGATGGGGAGTCATTCTTTAAGTCATGTTCATTGTGAGCTTGTCTAAGTGTTTTCTACTAGTAAACAGGATATGAATGATTGTTGTGACGGTTGCGATCAAATACTCTTTCAGGTAGAGGAATCCATGAGATTTGTAATTGTAGATAGTTGGCTATATCATAAAAGTGTCTTCAATGATACATGTAGTATAGATACTTATACTAAATGGATGTTTGGTCGATCTTTTATAATTTCTTTGTCATGTATGCCTATGGACTACCTTACCGACAAGATCGAATTGCAAGTAACATTACATAATGCATGTAAGAGAGGTTTTTATTGTATTAATCTAGGTAGGCATAAATTTTATTGGGATGATGTTGTCCAAATTCTTTATAAGGGAGTATTTACACCTATTTGTATTAATTGGGTTAAATGGACACATGGTCACTATCTTGTTGTATTCCCACTATTGTTTCAGATTAGTGGATGCCATTTACTACTGCGTATTTTTTTTCTTGCAAGATCGAAATTTGAGGTCGAATTTTCTTCAAGAAGAGGGGAATTATAGCATCCTAGGAAGCTCAACTCTATTCAAGGATAAGAATAAAGCTTAGGAATCTCAAAGAGGGCCTTTAAAAAGATGTCAAGCTAAAGAGTTGTAAAACAAGGTCATTAGACTTCAGGTGAAAATAAAGAAGTTATTAATTGGGAGAAAGAGCTCAAGAATAAAGGATATGTATTGGCTAGGTGTTACAATTGTTTCATAGCCCAAAGTTATGTCCAAGAATAGGAGTGTTGGATCCCAAGAGACATCCTTTGAAGAAGGTCATAATTAGCCAACTTTTGGACAATTTTGGCACGTAAATTATGTCCAAACTTGCAGTCCAATAAGTCCTACATGAAGTCATGTTTTTATAACATAAAAACAAATTACGTGATGTTAGAGAAGGGTACAATAGTTGTTCTAGATGACGACTGAAAGTTGGTGCGAAGTAGCTTGAAAATTATCTTCAAGATTTCAAAGTCCGAGATTTGTTTTAGACTTTGAAGATCATATCCTATGGTAGTTGGACATTTTGTCAAAAGTAGTTAGGACTTTACTTCTTTTTCAAAGATTTTGGAGATTCGTTTTGGACATTCAAGATCATATCCTAAGGTAGTTGGACAGTTTTTCCAAAGTAGTTAGGATTTTCTTTCTTTATTTTTTGGTAGAATTAAGTGACTCCCTCTATATATAAAGGGATATATTCTTTGTTTTAGGAAGATCATGATAGACAATATCAAGGATATGAATTGGATAGGTGTTGAAATTGTTTTATGGCCCAAGTTTATATCCAAGAAGAGGAGTATTGGATCCCAGGAGACATCCTTTGAAAAAGGTCCTAATCAGCCCACTTTTGGACCATTTTGGCACCTAACATGCAGCCCAAATATTCCTACATGAAGTCCCATTTTTATAGCATAAAGATGACTTCCGTGATGTCAAAGAAGGGTATAATTGTCGTGGTAGAAGTTTAGTGAAAGTTGGTGCGAAGTTACTTGCAAATACCCTTCAAGATTTTCAAGATTTCCATTTCCAAGATTGATTTTGGACTTTAGAAATCATATCCTATGGTAGTTGGATATGTTTTCCAAAGTAGTTAGGACTGTATTTCTTTTTCAAAGATTTCTAAGATTTCCATGATTGGTTTTGGACTTTCAAGATCATCTCCTAAGGTAGCTGGACATTTAGTCCAATGTAGTTAGGACTTTTTGTCCAAACTAGTTAGGTTTTTCTTTCTTTATTAGTTTTAGTAGAATTAAGTGACTCCCTCTCTATATAAGGGGGTATATTCTTTGATTTTAGGAAGACCATGATAGACAATATCAAGGATATGAATTGGCGAGGTATTGCAATTGTTTTATGGCCCATGTTTATGTCCAAAAAGAAGAGTATTGAATCACAAGGGCCATCCTTTGAAGAAGGTCCTAATCAGCCCACTTTTGGACCATTTTGGCACCTAAAATGTGTCCAAACTTGTAGCCCAATAAGTCCTACATGAAGTCACGTTTATATAACATAAAAAGGACTTGATGTCAAATAAGGGTTTAATAGTCATGGTAGAAGTTGAGTGAAAGTTGGTGCCAAGTTGCTTGCAAATTTCCTTCATGATTTTCAAGATTTACAATTCTAAGATTGGTTTTGGACTTTCAAGATCATATCCTATGGTAGTTGTACATTATTTCCAAAGTACTTATGACTTTATTTCTTTTTAATAGATTTCTAAGATTGGTTTTGGACTTTCTAGATCATATCCTAAGGTAGTTGGACATTTTGTCCTATGTAGTTAGGACTTTTTGTCCGAAGTAGTTAGGATTTTCTTTCTTTATTTGTTTGGGTATAATTAATTGACTCCTTGTCTATATAAAGGGGTTTATTCTTTGTTTTTAGGAAGATCATGATAGACAATATCGACAAAAATTATGAGATTTTTCTTGCACTCTTGTTGTGGCTACTCATGGATTTACTCTTCAACCTTCAGGAATCAACTTAAGGTGGTAAGATTAAACCCTTTTCGAAATTCTAGATCACTTCTAAGTATTAAAGAAAGGTGATAAGTTTAGTCTTATTTTTGTTCTTGTTATTCAAGGATCGGGTTTCAGAATCTGTCTCTTGTTTTTAATTCTCTACCAATCGCGATTAGTTCTTCATTAGCTAATTGTTGTTGCTAGGATTCCACTTCAAGAATAGACTTCTTGAATTCAAGAAACTCTTTCTTGAATTCAATCTATCTATCTTTTTCGTTTCTTTATTTTCTTTTCGCTTCCACACGCTTTTCTTATTTTTCTTTATTAACCCTTGGACCCCTATCATGTTGTTATCATCTGATCTCCTCCCTAGGTCTGTGAAGTAGTTGATGCAACAATAATCAATCCCGCCTGATCCAATATATCAAATATGCTCAGGAACTATGCTAAAGTCTCCTGAAGTCCGGGGGTAGCAACATGCACCTCTAGAGCCTGGCGCCTAACCGGAGCTACTAATGGCTCCTCAGCTACTGCTCTGGTAGTTTCTCTACTTGTAGCACGTGCTACTCCTAGGCATTTACCTCTACCTTTGCCTCATCCTCTAGAAACATCGGCTCTAGGGGCAGCATCATCGCTAACTTCAGCTTGTGTCCTCACCATCTTTGTGAGAATATAAAGACAAAGTCTCAAACTCTGAAATAAAACAACTCGCACGATAGGATTGATAGAAGTGAAGTATCATAATAGTTTCGTAGACTCTCGCAGATAAGTACATATATCTCCGTACTGATCTGCAAGTCTCTACTAAACTTTTGTATGACTCGTAGCACCTATGAACATAGAGCTCTGACACCAACTCACGGCTCTAAATTCCCACCTTAGGATGTCGTGATGGCACCTGGACTAAAATAGTAGGTAAGTCTAACATACAATGAGAGTTAACAGAATTTACAGATTAGATATTAAATTAAACTATTAAGCTATCATAATAAAACCAAAATAGTACAACTGTCAAAAATTCAAAAAGTTTGGTGGAAACGAGTCATACGCTCTACAGAGAGTGCACTAATAATCTCTAAATGCAATACTGGTTTGAACAAGAGATAAACAATAATACCACTAAATGAAGGTGATGACTCTTGGGCCTGTGAGCATCGAGCAGGTGGACCTTTAAGTCTCCAAAAATAAATGGTATGTCACATAGCGTCCGACACGGGTAGATGTACATATGAATAAAAATGTGCAGAAGCGTAGCATGAGTACACCACAACGGTACATAGTAAGTATTATGACTAATCTAAGTGGAGTAGTGATGAGGAACAGTCGAGACACCTACTAGATAAAATAACCTGTGCAAGTAATAATATAAAGCTAACAGAGGAATGAATATCAATGTAAGGCTAAACAGGGAAAGAATAAGTATATAACGCTAGCAAATGGAAAGTAGGAGCATTAGTAAGCAACAAGGAGTAAACATGTGATAACGCTGCAAGGTAACAGAACACAGTTAATGTACTAGTGAAACCAATTAAGGAAAACAGTGACAACCAAATAATCAACCGTTATTTCACAAGGATTATACAAGAATTACACTGAGGTACCATGCCTCATAATCACAAATCATGGGTCCCAAATCATGATTCATAAGCACATGGCGTCTCGTGCCCATTTTGTTAATCACAACTGCACGGACAACTCATGCGCTGCATGGGCAACTCATGTGCCAATACCAATAATAATAACCTCATACCCGCGCGGATAACTCATGTGCCAACAGTAACAATACCTCATATCCTCACGAACAACTCACATGCCAACAATTTAATCCTCACACAGAAAGCAGATATATAAGAATACATGTATACGATCAATGAACATCAAGAATTATACTTCTGGATTGATATAGGTGACAAGTTACGGTGTATGGTTATGCAAGTGTACTATCATAGCTCGAGTCAACAAGTAAGATCAGAGACACTGAATAGCACATTGGAAACAACACAACTAAGGCCCTTGATATGCATGACTCACACAAGATAGTCACACCACCACACAAATATTATCAATGACAATGCCCCCCGGCAATCAAAAATCTTACCTGACATAGCCCCCTTGTCTCGATGCGTGCGCAACAATAAAGTGAATGCCCGCCTTATCTCACCACATGCGCAAAATAATTATCTCGCCTTGTCTCGCCACATGTGCAAACCAAACATATATATCCCGCCTTGTCACGCATTATGTGCAAATATAAATAATAACAATAGCACGAACAACTCACATGCAAACACCCTGACAATCCTCTAAACAATCCCACATGTACCAAAAATATAACAATACAATATAACAACTCACACCACAAGTGCCCATATGCCACAACATTTCCTTACCAACAATCCCAATACCACAACCACATATAGCCCACGGCTGAACAACACTGAGTACAATGACAACAACAATAACACGGTAGTACGGTAGTTAAGTCAACACAAGAATTACAATAACACAATTAAACGGAAGAATAATCTCAACAATGAATGACATAATAAGTAATAATGCCTTAAAATAAGAATAACTCAACAATGAGTGAGATAAATGTAATGACCCAACTTGTCATTTTTAGAATTAACACCCCGTTCAAAAGTTTAGGGTCTTGAGCATCTTTGAAATATGTATTATGACATGCGTGTGCGGCCGAGTTTGGTTTTCGAATGATTTGAGATTAAATTGGAAGAACAATTCTCATTAAAGAAGCTTAAAAGAAAAGAGTTGATCGGAGTTTGATGTTTGTGCACACTACTCCGGAATGGAATTTTTATGATTTCAATGGCTTTGTATGGTGATTTCAGACTTAGGAGTATGTTCGGATTTGGATTTGGAAGTCCGTAGGATGATTCGACTCATTATGGTAAAAATTATAAAAGTTGAAGTTTTGAAAAAGTTATAATTTGGCTGAAGGTTGATATTGTTGATAACGGGGTCAGATTTTTATTCCAGAAATTGCAACAGGTCCATTATGTCATATATGACTCATATAGAAAATTTGAAGTCATTCCGAATTGATTTGATATATTTCGGTGCAAATTATAGAATTTGGAAAATTCATAAACTTATAATTCGATGCGAGGTGCGATTTATAATTTTGACATTTGTTGACGTGGTTTGAGGCCTCGACTAAGTTCGTATTGTATTTTAAGATGTGTTTGTATTTTAGTAAAGGTCCCGAGGGCCTCGGGTGAATTTCGGACGGGGTTCGGATCGATTTGAGCTTTGTTGAAGTTGCTGGAAATTCTAGTTTTTGCTCCAACCATTATATACGGTTGCTCAATCCATTGGACACGATTGCTCCAATCGTTGAAGAAATGAAGGTTTTGGAATTTGTTGCGGTTCAACACATCTCACGGTTGACCTCATGGTTGGGAAGTGGAAGGAAAATGTTTTGCAGAATAGGGCATTTCTGCGGCCCATTAAGCGGCCGCAGAATCACTATGCATGCAACAAAATGGCCGCAGAGGGAGGCAGTCATTTGGGACATTTTTTGATGTCATTTCGCAGCCCATTATGCGATCATAAAACTATTTCGCTGGCCGCACAATGATCACAGAACCAGGATGGAAATTTTGCGGAGGGAGGTTCTGCGGCGCATTATGTGACCGCATAACAGGTCTGGGGACCGCATAACGGTCGCAGAGTGGGGCAGACTAGCCCAGTTCCGGAAGGCCATTTCGCGGCCTATTTCGCGGACTGCAAAAGCATTATGTGGTCGCATATGCGACCGCATATCCCATTTCGGAGCTTCATTTTTGGGTTTTTATAACCCGACCCTATTTCATTATTTAGACTCTATGGACCATTTCTGAAGGGAGAACTTGATATTTTGAGTGAGAGAAAAGGCTCTAGAGAGGGAGAGAGTTCCTCAATAAATTATTCCCCAATTCTTACTAAAACTCTTGGAATAATTAACAAGGGAAGCACACTAAGTCTTCATCCTAGAGGTAAGATTCTACACCCTATCTCTTAATTTTGAAATTTAACTATAATTGTGAAATTAGTAAGATAATTCATGGGTATGGGAGTGGCTTATTTTGCATACATGATTGATCATGGCATGTAGGGATATTGGTGAGCTAAAATAGTAAAGTAAGGGTTGTGGGATGAAGGAATTCTCCATAAAAGGACCTTGATACCTTAATGTACACCTAGTGCTTGATAAAATCCTCAAATGAGCTAGAACCATGATCATTTTCGTAATTCAATTTGTTACTTTTCTAAAATAGATTGAAGTTGCTAAGATTTTCGGACCTTTTTAGAGTTAAGGAAGCTCAAGTGAGGTATGTTGGCTAAACTCTTCTCTTAAAAATTGAACCCCACAATATCCATGTTAGTCCCGAGTTGCTCATTGTGAATCGATTACCCGAATAAGCTGGTGTCAATAGACATCCGTAATCAATATGTAATTCAAATGCTATTGTTATGTTGTACTACTATTTGAGAAAGTGTTCAAAGTATAGGTTGCATATCTAAATGCCTTGACTTCAAGTTGTGTTTCAAATGAAAGCTAATGAAAGATTGTATAAGAAATCGTGATGTGCCTAAGACTCCTATTTGGTCAAATGCATGCTTAAATGTCTTGAATAGAAATGCCTTGTTGTTGGAAAGTCCATGACGATGGTTGAAAGTAAAAAGGTGTGCATGAAATACGAATTAGATAAAGAGAAATGTGAAATATGAAACATGACCAATGTGCCAAGAGAAATAATACAATTGTGACCATTAGTTCCAATGAATTGAAGAGACGTGCAAGAAATATGAAATGGGATGATTCATAGAAAAAGGGTGATATCTCAAATTAGATGGCCTAGCCGACGGGGTCATGATCGGATGCCATGCCGCAGACTTGGTGGTGACTGTGTTAGAAATTGAAATTGCAATTGTGATTTGGTTGATGTCTCGCATGAGACGGCCTAGCCGATCGGGTCGTGATCGGACGCCATGCCGCACACATGGTGGTGACTGTGTTTGAAATTGTAATTGAAATTGTGAATAGTCATATACCGGTACCAAAGATTTCCTAACTTAAAATTGAAATTTTATTTAAAACCTTATACTATCTCTAATTTGATATTTGGTAATTGTTTGAGGCTTTAACTGATATTGTCACTGTCCTTACTTGCATTATTGCTCGTTTCTTTGAGAGAGTGTTTGGTCATGTATACTATTACTATCCGACAGTACTAACGTCCCTTTTACCGGGGGCGCTGAATCTTTAATGGATGCAGGTGGTTCCACAACAGGCGACACTGATTTACGATAGCACTACACTCTTATCCAAGCTGATTTTGTGATCCCCACTTCACTCGGGGACATGTATCTTTTGTTCATTTTATCTCCATATTTTGAGGTATACCCGTAGCCTTGTTACTGGCACTATCATTGTAGTCTTTTGTATCTAATAGAGGCTCCGTAGACACAGCGTGGGTGTTACGTTGGGGTGGGGAAAGTCTAACTAGTAATCTTGTAATTGGATCACACGTTCCACACTGAACTATGAAAAAGTATGTATTTTGGAAGCTTATAAATGATGTAACTGTTGATAATGAATTGGTGTTGTTGTTTACTTGATCCTCCCCACTAATTAATTAATGAATTGGATTTTACTATAATTCATGAGTAATTTCGGGTAGAAGGTATTGTACAGACTTGCTCGGCCAGGTTATCGTGGTTGAGCGACGGTCGCGCTCTTCGAGTTCGGGGCGTGACAGGATATTAAAGATTCAATCTTTAGTAAAAATCAAAATGTCAACCGGGACCGCACCTCGGAACTTGACCAAACATAAAAATATTGAGCAACCATTCCAAGCACAATACCTTCAAACATACAAATATTGAGAATAAAAAATTATCCATTTCCGACCACAAATCGACCTTCAAATCCTAAATTTATAATTTTGGAAAGCTTTTAAAAAAATCCCAAATTTCTCCAACACAAATCACTAATGAAATAATAAAAACAATTATGGAATCATAAATAATGGGCAACTCTGAGTCAAAACACTTACCCCGATCCAAGCCGTGAAAAGTCTCTCCAAAATCGCATAAAACTGAGCTCTACAACTTAAAATATGTTAAAATGAACCAAACCCTCGAAATAAAGTACTATATTTCACCAACTCTCCACTATCGCGGAAAAGACTTCGCGATCACGAAGAACAAATTTCACCAAATCCCTAAACCTCTTACGCGAACACGAGGCTTCAAATGAGAACGTGGTGACAAAATGTCCTCAGGCTTTGTGATCGCGGCTTCGTCCCCGCGACCGCGATGAACAATGTCTGCCACCATACAACCTCTCCTTCTTTCTATGCGGACGAGGCCCGACACTCGCGTTCACGATGAACAAACACCCCAAGGCTTCGCGAATGCATCCTTCTCTTAACAAATGCAAAGTGAAAAAACCTATGTGCTAGCAAAGACTCTACGTGATCGCGACCCATTCTTCGTGATCACGAAGAAGGATACCAGAAGCATAGAAATCAAAAGTTCCAACATATGAAGAAAGTCTAAAAACCATTCGAAACACACCCGAAGCCCTCGGGACCTCAACCAATTACACTAACAAATCCTAAAACACAATACAAACTTACTCGAAGCCTCAAGTCAAATCAAACAACAAAACCACAAATCGTATCCCAAATGAAGCCTAATGAACTAATGAACAGTGTTCTGAGGTTGTTAATACAAATGTCAATCTCCAGTCAACTCTTTCAAATTAAGCATCCAACTTTGGGACTAAGTGTCCCAATTTACTCCAAAACTCACCCGGAACCAAACCAATCACCCAGACAATTCACGTAACCATAAATGAAAAAAGAGAGACAATAAATAGGGGAACATGGCTACAATAATCAAAATGACTAATCAGGTTGTTACAAGAACTCTAGAGATCATCTAGTCCGGAAGTACGTGGATCTGCACAAGAAGTGCAGAGTGTAGTATGAGTACAACCAACCCAATGCAATAAGTAACAAAAATAACCTTGGTCTAAAAGTAGTGGCGATCTTAGAAGAAACATTCAGATACCAATATTACTAACCAATAACAACTCATGATCAAAAGGAAAATTAGTGTATGCATGTAGCTCAATAATATCAAGAATTTAGGCATACTTTCCATATATAACCTTTAAAGCCCAACGCGGATAATAAATTTAATTTACCAGCTATCATGAGGAATGTACATGTCAACTCAACAATATCACTATGGACCCATCAAGAATAATCATATAGCATTGTACGGGTGCTGGCATAACTGCCCATTATCAAGCACGTATATAAAACAATATGCATGCGCCCACTGTTGGCATGTCAGACTCTTGAGAGGCAGATACTGCCCAAGTGCTAATTATAATCACATAGCCCAAATAACATGGCCTAGTGCACGTGTCACCCAAAAATAATAACACGTAGCCCAATGTGAGCATGGCGTACGCGTCACCTCAAAATCAATACCAAATCGGCTCTATGGCCCAAGCTCAGTCATTAAATGATCAAGTCTCAGATAATCACATCTCACAAAACTCAGATAAAGAGTGTTACACATATGAGGCACCAACCATCAAATAAGAAAGTACTGAGACAAAGATATCATATAAGTACATAGCATCATGATTAAGCTTATGAGTGCAATTTAGGCAAATAGATCATAAACAACAAGAACAAGCCCTATTATGTTTCAAACAAATAGCACATAGCCTAGACGTAGTTTATAACATGAATCATGGATCAAATAACCTTTCAAGTCGAGAAGACATGGATATAACAAGGCACGATAGCAAAACAAATATCATAATAGTCTAAAACCACCCCTAATCATGAACACTTCAGTGCACGCACCCATTTACGTCACCTAGAATGTGCGTCACCTCAATATGTCTCATGTAACATAGTTCTTAGGGTTAATTACCCTCAAATCCAAGATTAGATATGTTACTTACCTCAAAACGCGCGAGTCAATACTCCAAAAGTCCCTTCCCACATGAATCGTCCTCCAAACAATTCGAATCTAGTCACAAACAACTTAATATCATCAAATAATATTGTAGAAAACAACTTCAAACAAAGCTTCGATCATTATCAAAATCAAAAAGTTAACCCGAAAGGTCAACCCCGAGACCGTACCTTGGAATCTAATAAAACTCACAAACTTGAACACCCATTCACTTGCAAGTTCAACTATACCAATTTCATCTAATTCCGACCTGAAATGACCTTCAAATCCTAAATTTTAACTTTAGGAAATGTTTTGCCAAAATCCCCAATTGCTTAACTTTAATTAACCAATTAAATTCTAAAACCAATGATATAATCATGGAATATAATCAAATTTGAGTAAAAAGTACTTACCCTAACCCAAATAGTGATAAAATCCCCTCCCAAATCACCCAAAACCGAGCTCTCTAACTCACAACGTGGTATAGTGACCAAACCCTTAAAATAGAGATGTTAAATAGTCTGCCCAAGCATACCCTTCGCGTTCGCGAAGAACAAACGTCCCGGTCCTCCAAAAGATTTTACGTGAACGCGAGCCCATGGTTGCAAACACAAAGCACAACACACTCTTGAACTACACGAACACGGAAACAACATTGCGGTCGTGATGGCTTACTGCCTGACACCTAAGCTGAACTCACCCTTCTACGTGAATGTGATGTCCACTCATGATCATGATGACCACTCCCATCCAATGCTTTGCAAATGTGTCACCACTTCGCAAACTCGAAGTACATTTTGCCTACCATTCAAAACACTCTACGTGCTTGCGACTTACTCCTCGTGATCGCTGTAATGACCCGGCCTGTCATTTTTAGTATTTTTGCTCTGATCCCCTATTTATTTTCTCCTCTATTTTGTATTATCGTTATGTTACTTTACGAGGGTGATTGGTTTTTGTTCGGGTGAGTTTGAAAGTGAAATGGGACACTTAGTCTCAAAGTTGGAATTTTAAGTTGAAGGCATTGACCGTAGTTTTAATTTTGATTAGACGACTCCAGAATGGAGTTCTGATTGTTCCAATAGCTCCAAATTGTGAATTTGAACTTGGTAGCATGTTCGGATAGTGATTTGGAGGTCTGTATGTCGTTTCAGCTTGAATTGGCAAAAGTTAGAAAGTTAAAGGTTTGGAATGTTGAGAATTTGATCGGGAGTTGACTCTATAGATATCAGTGTCGAATTCCAATTATGGAAATTGGAATAGGTTGGCCATGTCATTTATGCATTGTGTGCAAAATTTGAGATCAATCAGAGTTGTTTTGGTATGAATCAACATTAGTTTTCGAAGTCCGATATTCATAGTTTCAATATGCTTGAATTAGGATAAGATTCGTAGAATGGATGTTGTTTGATGTGATTTTTGGCCTCTGGTAGTGTAAGGCCCCCGTTAAAATTTCCTAATTATTTAAATGGTTAAGGTGCGCCAACAGTATTTGGGAATAACGTGTTCGAGTATCAAAGGAGACCCTAGGGATAGAACTACATCATTTTGAAATGAAAATATGTGTTTAAGGTGTGTTGGAACATACTAAGGAAATTTGTGAATGGAAAGCATTTTTGTGGAACAAGTTGGATACATTACGTGGAAAGGATGTCTCAATTCGCACAACATCCTACTTAAAACGCATGCTGCTACCAAACGATAATGACGTAGGAGGTGATCTACCTATCAAATTAAAGCTCTTTGAGTCTAGTTTCCAATGCATCAAACCGTTTGCCATTTGGATATGTATACAAAGATTCATGGCCATTGTACTTGACCTATGTCATATGTACGACCAGATGTGCGGCCACACATATTTGGGAGTTTCTCCCCTGTGTGCGCGGACAAATGTGCGGCCACTTGCCCAGGTGCACACCCACGCACGTAGGAGCCCATTAAATAACCCCATGGCCGGGTAGAGAAAGGGGATAAGTCATTTTGGATCTAAAACCTGATATTTTGAGAGTGAGAGAGTGCCCTTGAGTGGGAGAGTGATCTTTAAAAACTTTTCCTTCAATTATTGCTCACATCTTTGAAGATTAACAAAGAAATTCACTAGGTCTTCATCCTAGAGGTAAAATTCTACACCTTAGCACTAAGTTTCGAAATTTATCTAAAAATGGGTAATTAGCAAGACAATTCTTGGGTATGGGAGTTGTGTATATTGCATTCATGTGTTATCAAATGGTAGAAGGAAGATTGGGAGCTAAAAATGGTAAAGAATGGGTTATGGGATGAAGGAATCCTCCATAAAAGGACCTTGAAACCTTAATGCACACCTAGTGTTTGATAAAATGATCCAATGAGCTAGAACCATGATCATCTTCCTAATTTTGGTTCAACTTGTTATATTTCTAAAATAGATTGAAGTTGCTAAGAATTCCGGAACATTTTAGAGTTTAAGGAAGCTCAATTGAGGTATGTTGGCTAAACTCTTCTCTTAGAATTGAATCCCACGGTGTTCGTGTAATTTGTGTAAGTCCCGAATTGATCATTATAAAATTGGCCATTCCGAATATGCTTGTGTTGAAAGATATATGTTCAATATGAATTACAAATGCTTTTATCATGTTATCTTATCATTTGAGGATGTGTGCAAAGTATGGGATGTGTGTTGAAAATTTTAAGACTTCAAGTCAAGTTCGAATGAAGGTTGTTATGCCAAATTGTGTGAAAAGTCTCTATGTGCCTAAGATTCTTAGTTGCTCGCATGAGTATTTAAAGTCTTGAATTGAAAAGCCTTGTTGTTGATGATGACGATGATGACGTTTGAAAGTGGAAAAAGAATTTGAATTATGACCAAGTTCCAATAATGATTTTATAATTATGTCCACTAGTGCCAATGAAATGAAAAGAGATGAAAGAAGTATGAAATGAAATGACTGATATAAAAAGGTTGATGTCTCGAATGAGACGGCCTAGCCGATCAAGTCGTGATCAGATGTCATACCGCACACATGCTGGTGATTGTATTGGAAATTGTAATTGAAATTGTGATTTTAGTTGATATCTCTAATGAGATGGCCTCGCCGATCAGGTCGTGATCGGGCTTTGTGCTAAAGGTACGGTGGTATTGGTATAGAGAGTGATTGGGGTTGATGTCTCTTATGAGATGGCCTAGCTAATCGGGTCGTGATCGGACTCTGTGCTAAAAGTACGGTGGCATTGGTATTTTGAATAATGGTATTGTGAATGATGATACATTAGTACTAAGGATCTCCAACTCAAAAATATGGAAATTTACTTGAAAGTTTATGTGGTTCTAATTTGATGTTTTGGTATTCTTCGAGGCTTCCGTTGAATTTTTATTGTTCCCCCTCATAATATTATTCCATCTATTGAGAAGGTGTTTAGTTATACATATTAGTGCTATTCCACGGTAGTAATGTCCCTTTTGCTCAGGGCGCTGCATCTTTAATGGATGCAGGTGATTCCACAGCAGGAGACATTGATTAGTGACATCGGTACACCCTATTACCAACATTTTTAATGGATGGTACTCATGTCCCTTGTGTATTGTGTTGGAGGTATAGCCGGGGCCTTATTGCCGGAATTATCATAGTACTATTCTTTATCTATAGAGGCTCTGTAGACATAGTGTGGGTTGTATATTGGTGCTGGGAAGCTCATACAATGTTAAGTTGTAGTTGTATTAATTGTTCCATTTTAGTCTATGAAAAATCTGTGTGACATTTTTGACTTTAAAATGATGAAAATATTAGTAATGAATTGGTATTGTAGACATGATCACCTCATTGGCTAATGAATAAAAATATGTATTATCTCCATTTATGTATGACTTAGGGTAGAAGGAAATCAAACAGGCTTGCTCAATCGGGTTCACTCGGTTGAGCGCCGGTCGCGCTCCCCGATTTTAGTGCGTGAATCTAACCCTTATTAGAGGACGAATTATACTAAGCGGGGGAGAATGTAAGGCCCCATTAAAATTTCCTATTGATTTAAGATTTTACGGTGCGCCAACAGTGGTTGGGAATAACGTGCTTGAGTATTAAAGGAGACCCTTGGGATAGAACCACATTCTTTTGAAATGAAAATATGGTTTTAAGGTGTGTTGGAGCATACTAAGGAGTTTTGTGAATGTCAAGAATTTGTGTGGAACAAGTAGGATACATTAATTGGAAAGGATGTCTCAATTTGCACAACATCCTACTTCA